>OOFE01004911.1:16203-33087 GCA_900323365.1 Monocentris japonica
CACGCACACACACAAACACACATAAAACAGATGGACAGTTATGCTCACAGAGGTGGGAATACGGATCGAGAGAAACATATGTCAGGAGTATCTAAAGGCTCACGGATCCACACCAACGTAAGACATACACATACAGAGAGGTTATTTGTGAGTTCGTGAAGAGCTTCAAAATCAAAACGGTGACACCCGGCCTGTGCAAAACAAGGCAAAGAGAATCAGGCCTTGGTCAAATAGTATTTCTAAATCATTTTCATCGTTTGTTTTAACCTACATGGAGCAGCATGAGTGTGAAGGACCATTCAGATCGGGCCAACTGACTTTCAAACACTTTCCTGTTATTTTCCTGTCCTTTCACTCCTGTTGTCCTGCGTGGCACATCCCACCCATTTAGTATTTCAAGCAGGTTAGAACAAATGCAAAGACTTTTTTTGAAAACACTGTGACACAGGTCTGCAGGGAACCGGGCAGGGAACAGGTTTTGGGAATAGGACAGGCACGCCATCTGCGATGCGGCCCTCTTCCAGTCCTCCATCTCGTGGAGCAGCACAACCTCCTCCTCCCGCCCAACTCTTGTTCTCTCTCTCTTCTCCTATTTTCTTCCCTCTCTATTTCCCTCCGTCTGTCATGACGGGCGTCTGAGCAAACAAACACGCGAGGGTTTCTGCGGCAGGCCAGACGGTGCGATGTGGGATTGTTTGCGTTGGTTGCTCCCATGCGGGAGAAAGTTTTCTTAAGAGGCACACAGAGGTCTGGGGCTCAACAGAGAGACCACAAAACAAATATTTACCCTCCTGCCTACAGCGCTCGGGCCTTTTCCTCTCTTGGATGAGGAATGGGAGGATGGACCCTGTTTTGACTCAGAAGAAAGGGAGCAATGGTGGCCCGAGGATAAAGGAGGGGACTTCTTCTAAACAGTTTGGTCCTGTGGTTTGAGTTTCACGTTACAGACATACTAGTCTCCTCACTCGGCCTGGTTTTCTGGCTTGATTGATACAGTGCATCCTCAATATGAAGGAATTCTATAGTCTATAAACTGGGGTGAAACAGTGTACAAAGTAGCCTGCTGATGGTGAATATCTACAGCCAATCAGAAGGATATTTAGTCCTGCACACCAGCCATTACAGATGAGTCCTTGAGTCTGAAGGCCAGCCGCAGGTTCCTAGAGCTGTAGTACTTTTTATCGCTGTATCCAAGCCCTCCTTACCCTCTGTTTCCGCCAGCAACCTTGCCGGCCCTGCCATGCTCTTATTCTCCTACTTATAATCTCGACGCTCTCTATGCCTTCCTAATACGATCAAGCGCAAATCAACAGACATCCCTGTCCCTCCAATGCAGCCATTAGGCTCAGCTTCCATATGAATTTAAAGTGTCTCGCCGTTCGCTCCCCTGCCTGTAAATATGCACATATTTGACTGCGGGGTCACTGAGGAAGACAGGAACCGAGCCGAAATACCTACTTCCTGTAGGAGACGGCGCAGCGGGGGGGCTCCGCCAATCATGCGTCAGCACAGAGACATTCTCGGACGCACGCCGCCGCACATCAGAGATGAACAATAAAGCGGAGGGGTGAGTGAGAGGGCGCACACAGGAAGTGGATGATTTTACATGTGGAGGAGTGAGGGCTGTGATGGATAGATATGCAGGTGTTCATATCCTGCAGAAAGGAAATAGTTGTATACTTTACTGACCTCCTGCGCATGAAGCCATCATCATGCTGGTTGCAGAATTCTTAATGCCTGGTACTCCTTCAATGAGACGTTGTTACTCAGACTACATGGTGAGATGGCACAAATTCCCTGAGCAGTCATAACTGACAGGTTTCTTTTTTTTTATTGGAATTGAGATGGTACCCCAAAACAGAAAAACACCAAACAGTCCTTTGTTCATGTTCACCAATATGGTGTACTTAAGGCCCAGTTAGGAAGCGCACCAGATCACCAGTAGACCTATAGCGCCCTCTTGTGTTGCCTATTCATCTTTCTTTTCCAGTATTGTCACATCAGCAACCTGAGCACATTAGAGAGAGAGAGAGAGAAAGAGAGAGAGAGAGAGAGGTTGGCAAGGAGCATAGCACTACTGTTGCATCTTCAAAAAGTCAATTTTGCAGAAATTTAGAAAAACAGCCTTATTTTCAGACTCACACACACACAAGGAGGTCAGGGTCAGCTACAGAACGGAAACCCCTGGAGCTGGTAGGGATTCAATGTCTTGCTGGAGGACAAAAGGGGCAGATGCTTGCTGTTATGGGGTCTTGAACCTGAACTGCTGCCCCAGGGTTGCAATAACTTGCCAGGGTTGGGGAGGATTACTTTCAAGAAGTAATCTTGAAACTGCTTAAAAAAATGAAGCCAGAAACATAATTCGCTAGATGACTCACACTCAGTCATTTAACGCAAACTTATTTCACTGTAACACTTATTTGTGGATGATTTTACATCCAAAATTACATTAAACAGACAATCTAATCTATTTTGAGAGTGCAGTGTGAATCGTGCTGTGACAAGCATTTACTGACCAGCATTTCAAGATGCTTTTTCCTTTTAAACATGAGTAATCAAACAAATAAACACTGATTTCTTTCCCTGCTTCTTTTCAATTCCCAACCCTCTATGCAAGGAGCAGAATCTACCTACAATCTCCATTTCTCTATCATAGTCTCCATCACATCTGCATGGAGAAACGTCATCCTGTAATACATCACTATCCGGTACAACATCAGTAGTTGAATTCATCAAGCAGTTAAAGCGCTGGATCCCAGCAGCAGGAATATCATTATTGCATTGAGCTGAATTAGAAGAATACAGTAGCTGGCAACCGTTTCCACCACTAGATGTCAGCTCAGCTTTACTGTAATACTGCAGGGCACAAGAGAGAGTGATGAAACGAAAGAAAGAAAGCAAACGGGGATCTATAACCAGTACAGTGATATACAGCCTAAGTGCCACTAAGAACAGAGTTGCTTTAGTTGGTTGCTTGCTGAAAGCTGCAGGGAAATGACTGGCCCCTCCTCCTTTTTCTGCAGCACAAACAAGCATATTATATGGGCCTCATCCTTTTGTGGGTAAAGTGATTAACCAGGTCAGAAGAAAAATAAAAAAGGACCTCTCGTTTCTTCTCTGACCTTATTATTATTTCTTATTATACATTTTTTTTAATTCAAGTGTGAATCTCCGTCTCTCATGCGGTAGTGCGAGTGTGTGATGTCTATCCATCTATGTCTTTGTATGCAGTATCATTTGAATTTAGTCCAAGGACATTTTAAAAGGGTCAAAAATGCCTGCATATAAATATTATTTTAGAAAATGATATAAACAGCATATTTTTGGTGTTTACCCGCCATCATTACAGTACTTGAGATAGATCGGGAGCTAATCCACGTACTAATAACATCTATTATCAGTCATAAGTAACCAATTACTTTTAATGGACAGGTAATGAGTAATCACCAAAGTCTACCGCCCAACAACCTCCCAGCATGTATAAGTCACATGGATACTAGAGAAAAAAACGGTGGGATAATGCCACAGAATCAATATTATGTGGTGTGATGAGAGATAGAGAGGCAGAGATTTATTTGTGTAAATGAGATGATACTCATCTAACTGTCTAAAAAAAAAGTGCTGTAATCATTTTTATCGGAGCTCTTTCATATGTTCCTGTCATCATCCAGAGCCTCGAAGCCAGGTCACCGTAGTATAATAAAATACGCCATTTGGTGCTTTTATCCACAGCACACTACACTTAAGTGAGTGCATAATAAATTCAGTACAAGCGTCCCCGTTGGAACGTGAACTCCACAAAACTCATTCTAACATTTGTGTGTGTGCGTGTGGGCGTGCACATGTGTATACTTCCATAGAATACCACCTAGAATGTGTTAAACTGCCACAAATGCAAACATTTTCATTCATAATTAAAGAAATAGTGCCAAAAATGTCCTGGTTTCCTCCCAGCCTCCTGTTATCAGGTGCGAGGCGTCCCGGAAATGTTGTAGACTTCCCAGATCTCCCTGGGAGTCAGTAACCGTCAGACCATTTAGGCAAAGGGGCCGCTAAGAAAGGGTTGTCAGCGGATAGGGATGCTTCCAGAGCTCATTAAAGGGCTGTCTGCCGTGTGCCAGGCTCTGGGAGACGGAGCCGGAGATGGAGAGCAACATCATAAAGGAATTCCATCCATCATGCTCCTCCATGACATTAATATCTGTCACACACCTCTGACAATGCAATACTGCAGCCCCGGAGTGAGACATCTCCCTATCATAGGGTTAGAACACTAGCCAAGAGGGGCACTTCGATGTGTGTGTGTGTGTGTGTGTGAGTGTGTGTGAGTGTGTGCATACAAATTTGAAGGAGAAAGAGGACTTATGAGCGTATTGTTTTGGCTATGATATTGCTGCAAGGGTATACGCGTTTTCCCACAAGTAGCTTCAGTAGTGCACTGGACCGAGGCGGGGCTTTCAACACAGCCACCTCTGCAGGCTGTTGAACCAAATCTCAAATTTGGAACAGTACTGCGGGACGTTTACTGCGGAATGACTCATAATGCACGGCGTTAATGTGGAGCAGCGGCCTATACTCGACAGATCTTGGGTTCTGAGTCTGACTCACGACTGCTGCAAGTCGTGAGTCCAGTTCCAGTGTCTTGCTCAAGGGCACTTCAGCAGGGCAGAATCCAAAATCAAATCAAATCACATTTATTTGTATAGCCCTTAATCACCATTACAGTCTCTAAGGGCCCAACATGCCCAACATGTGAAACAATAAATGGTTAGTACAAGACATCCCCCAGCCTTGGACCCTCAACAGAGGACAAGGAAAAACTCCCAAAAAAAACCTTTTAGGGAGAAATTGGAAGAAACCTCTGGAGGGACTACTCAGAGGGATCCCCCCACCAGGATGGTTGGGCGTTCAATAGATGCCGAGTTTGGGCAAGCAGCGTATACACAATGCATAAAAGTTTATTATGGTGGGACATCCAGATCTGATGTGGGGCATCACAGCAAATGGCAGCTCAGTCGGCGTCATCATAGGACTAGGGGACCACGCAGGCGCCAACACTGCCCAGATAGGAGAACGCAAGCGCCCGCTTAGTCAGCATCGTCCTAGGAGTGGGGGACCATGCAGATGGCAACTCTGCCGAGCTGCAGCCTGGGACAGATAGGAGACACACCCACACACACCTATACACACACTCTCACTCACACAGACAAACATGACCAGGGTCAGTGGACAGGAACAGGTAGACCAGGAGAACAGGACATGTAGGCAAGATGCTAGTATCCATCGTCAGGAACCTGAGCTAGGATGAGCTAGCTGGTCTAGCCTTACTCTGAGAAGAGACTGAGCCACTCCCTCAAGCTGGTCAAATGATAAAGAGAATAAATGGGTTTTCAGCCTTGACTTAAAGACTTTGATAGAGCTTGCCTCTCTGATTGAGGCAGGCTCATGGGAAGCCCGGTAAGAAAAGCTTCTGTTACTTGCAGTTTTGTTTTTGACTGCTGGGATAGACAGGTAGCCTGCGTCCTGTGATCTGAGGGCGCGTGGCGGTTTATATGGTTTAAGCCGATCTGATAAGAAGGACGGTGCCATCCCATGTAATGATTTTATTTGTAAGTAAAATCACCTTGAAGTCACACCTGGCCTGAATTGGTAGCCAGTGTAATGAAGATAGAATGGGTGTTATATAGTCGAATTTTTTGTTTTTTAGTGCGCCCAGTAGGTAAGCCCGAAAAGAGGACATTGCAATAGTCGATTCTCGATGATACAAAGGCATGTACTAAAATTTCTGCGTCTGCCTCTGTTAGCATGGGTCGAATCTTGGCAATATTGCAAAGAAGATAAAACGCTCTTTTAGTGGTCTCCTTAATATGCAACTCGAATGAGAGGGTAGGGTCAAATTTTACCCCAAGGTTTTTAACACGTGGGCTCTGGGAGATAACGCAACTATCAAAATGTCTATGTCTAGCTGGTCCTGCAATCAGCATCTCAGTTTTGTTGCCATTAAGTAGTAAGAAGTTTAGCAACTTCCAACATTTGACGTCCGATAGGCAAGCCTCTAATTTTTGAAATGTGTGTTATCGGTTGGTTTGACGGGTATGTAAATTTGGGTATCATCGGCGTAACAGTGGAAGTTAACGCCAAATTTGCGAATGATGTCACAGATTGGTAACAAGATGGATTCAAAATGGATGAAACAAAACATGGTGGTGTGGAAGAGGGAAAACTATCATGGACAAACATAATGAAACATAATGACTTCGACCTTTGGCCTTGTGCAGTTTTTTTTCCTTCAAGCGATCCCCAGTAGCCTGAGATCAGCTCCAAATGCTCAGAAAATCAGAAAAAATGCTCACTTTTTCGTTCTTTCTTTCCTTCTTTCTCTTTCTTTGTTTTGAGGTGAGTTATTTTTCATCTCACCTTTAATTATAAATGCACCATAGCTATTAAACATAAATTAGTGATTTGCTGTTCTCTCTCTGTTTTTAGCATTTTAGCTGTTTGGGTTTTTTTTTAATCAGATTTTATCCAAATTCTATTGCAGTAAAGAATGATGTGATTAACAACCTTATTTTGACAGGTGAATTGATCTCAGAGTGTGGAGACATCTATTAACAGCTTCCTGTGCAGCCATTCCCCCACCAGATCTCTATTGTTTTCATGGGATTCGGTAGGGAATGATACACATACTTTCAATAAGAACAGCTAATTATTACTCAGTTTGCTGGTCACAGGGGCTCATTGTATCACAGTATGCATCCCAGTATGAATCAATGACAATACCCATTACAAATGCAGCACAGGATGCGTTTACATCACTACAACTCTGTGACGTTGCTTCCTAATTTTCACCTCGACTTTGAATCCTTTCTATTTTTTTGATTGTTTTTTTATTTACATCTACATGCAATGAGGAATGCACTGAGCCGTGTCTGGTTTAACACAGAATCTAGACAGAAACCAAACATTCACCTCGATGGGCTTCAACCTCCCTGAGATTGGGTGATGTGAATTTTTTACGGCTGGATGGTGGAGGTGGAGAAGGAGGAGGAATGGCTGTGGAGACGAGTAGAGCCCTCATCTATCTATCTATCCGTTTCTCCTGCTCTCCCTGCCCTAACACACTCTCCCTCCTCAACCGGTGAGTCACAGGTCTGACATTGCACGCACAAACGCGCACGAACGTGCACACACAGGCATGGACACCCTGTCATCAGCATACCAACTTGCTCACGGAGGAGTTGAGGCGAGTTAAGTGGAGGGAAGATGCAAACCTGACATCTATATGCACCAATGTGGTGTTGTTAATAAGTAATATGTATATTATAGATAGATATATTGTAGTTCATCGTACAAAATGACCATAATATATCTGCGGGGATGATAGGGTTGTTGATCAATAATAAGGATTCAACGATTACGTCTCCAGGTGGAACAAAAACTCACCACCACTGGAGTTTCAAGACCCTTCCAACACCCTCCCACCTACACATATTTTCAACTGATGCCCAAGACATTTCAGCTCCGAAGACCAAAACGCCTCGTTCTCAGGCCAACAAAGCAAATGACAGCAGTTTTATTATTTTAGTATTACACGTGGTGTTATATTACCTCTCCACTAGAGCTTTCTGTCGGATCTCTGCTGTAATTAGCTCGATGACTCGTCTCTTTTGTGAAAATGTGACTTTATCATTGGTGTAGGAGGATATAAGTTCTATCAGTGTTGTTGCAGTTCCTACTAGTCACCAATAGAGGTCGGTAAAGGTCATAGAGCACTTTCTGCCCCTTTAACCGTTTTTCAGAACAAAATTTTACACAGCATCAACGTTTTTCCTCTCTAAACCAGACCAAAGATCACATTACCAAGACAAAACTACGTGTTGAGCAATAATCAATGGTTGGAACAATTCTTGGTTCAGAAACAAGTCAATAGCACAAGAGTGTCTTGTGTTTTATTGTGTTATATGTCTTGTCTGCTTTATCTTGCTATTATATCCTTTAAATTTTACAAATGGAAATTTCTCCTTTTGTTTTATATCACTATCATCTGACTACACATTGTGATATTCAAAATATTACATTTTGGTGTTATATATAATACTATGGAAGTATAAAGCAACTGTAGTGAGAACCAAACAGAAATGAAAAATGTCCACATAATGCTAGGTATTCCTTGACGCATAGTAACATTATCATAGTAATATTACATTGACTGACAAATATAAACTATGGAAGTCATCTATCATGATGTTCATTTTTGAATACTGCAAAGAAATCATGAGCCTCCATATTTAATTAAAGAATTCAAACCACTAAAAGAGGGTTTTTAGGAGGGAAAAGGGAAAGATTTTGAATTTCAGTTGTTCATGAGCTCCAATTTCACCAGGAGGGGCGAAGTGACTTTAGGGAAGGAAGTACTGACTTTGTGCTCAAATTAAATTTGTACAGAGGTGTGTGAAAAGTTCAACCAAAGTGAGGGGCAAAACATGGAAAAGGGTAGGGTAAGATAAAAGATGACCAAAAAGAAACAGAAAACATCCAAAATGAAAACATCTTTTTATTGTCATACACTTTGTAGAGGATGAGTGCAAATAAAGAGCTTGTGATCAAAATCTACCCATCACTAAGCCATGGACCATAAGGCATCATTAAATACAAGCTTTTTGGAGCTATACTCTACAATACAAGGACTGAATCAGAAAAAGAAACAACACAGCATCAATGCTTATGCAATTAGAAGGAAAATGGAGGAAAAGAAACCAAAAAAAAAAAAAAAACACGACAAAAGCACAACACAATTTGTACATTCAAAAGAAAGAAGTCAAAATTCACGAGGAATATTGATATCACGGCAAATGACGATAAAACTTGGTCTACAATCTGTTATGTACACTTGGCACGAATGTTAGATCTTTGATTGTTTTCCAGTCAGGTTGTTGTCAATTCCAGCATGTGCACAGGTTGTAACTTTTTTTTTTATGCTAGACTATTATTTATACTCTATAAATATACTGTAACAATCATTCTCTTAAACAAAGCTGTTGAAAATTTTTGCAAAGCCTGATGTAGAACTTCATTAGGTGTTGAGGCCATACTGCTCAATGGACAACAGTTCATCAGAAAATGCTCACATACTTTTTATATATAGTGTTGAAGGATTACTTTTTTCATAACAAGAATCAATCCTTCGTAGTCCATCTCATGCACTTGAAAGTTGTAAACAGTACAAATATAAATGATCCACTTACAATATTTGAATCCCAGCAATTCCAAAATAGACAGATGTACTCCAAAAAACAGCAGCAGATTGTTTGTATGCATTTTCCAACACTGGCAGATGTGTATATAGTTGAGTGGAAAATGGCTATTTTACATGATTGGATTGTCTATATTAATTAGACGTGGCTTGAGAGAATCGAAAGCAGTATACAGCTCTTATGGTGCCACAGCTTCCAATCAACAATGATATGCCTCAGATTTGCTATATTCTCTAAACATATTTTTCAAATATATGATGATATATATCTGTATGAAATTTTTTTTTAAAAATGGCCCAGGATGGTCTTCAGTGTCCTGATATGTTTTCTCTGATATGTTAAAGGGAAAGTTCAGCCAAATAAAGTTACTTACTTGTTAATTTAACTTGAATATAGACTAGAATCCAAGGAGTCGACAATTCACGCTTTGAGTTTGTGTAAAGAAAATCTTGCAAAAAAAATGAATGCAAGTTTGAACTTAGAGTTAAATTTGCTCCACCTTTTAGCAGTGTTGTAGTCAAAAGCACCCATTCGACACCAAGACAGGACCAAAGCCCATCCTGCTTGAGAATGAGTCAAGATCCAAACCAAAAGGCTGTCAGGACCAAGTCAACAACCAAGACCAGAAGAAACTCGGAGACCAAGAGATGAATATTGTGCAAATCTTCTGTCAGAAGAGCAATATTGTTTGGTTTATTGATCATCATACTAAGTCAAACCATTCCTCATTCCTTTCCTCAATATGGTAGAATTCTGTAAAAGCAATACAAAATATAAGCCTAGTTTAACACAGGATAGCTTATGTTGTATCTTAATTTGTTAGCCAAATTGCTGCCATTCTGAATCTGACAGCCTCTTCAGTGCTATGGAAAGTGCTATGGATTTTGAAAGATTGGAGACCCAAACAAGGTCAGACGATGACCTTGAGTTTTCAGTCTTAAGACTGGTCTTGAGGCCAAGCTGGGTCTCAATAACTACAACTCTGCCTTTAAGCAATCCCAAACACGTTTCAATGGGGTGAAAACATAAACTCAAAGTGTGGTTTGGCTTTCCTGAGACTTTTTTTTTTTTTTGTCTTTCCAATGTCATAAAATCATGTGCTACCCCTTTAAGCATGTAACAGTCACATCACTGCAGAGCTGGAGTTCTTTGACTTGTTTAGCTAGAGACCTACTGTACTGTAATTGAGATCCAAATTAACCTTGCCCTCGGACCCAGACCCTTCACAAACAGACCCGTAACCCATTTAAGTTTCCAAACCACAGTTTAAGAAATACTTATTTACACTATTTGGAATACTTTAACATGTTATGTCATGTCCAGTAGGGTTCATGTCCCAATGAATCAAACCTTTACGAGTAAAATGACTGTACTGACTATACAGTATCAAGCCTTAGATTTTGTTTCTATATCTATAGAACTATTTAAAGTAAAACAATATACATTTATCTCTCCGGAGGGACGGGGTGGGGGCTCAGTGATAGCATTTCTCAAGGGCAATTAGTTCTGCAACAGTTAACAAAATACATTTCAAGTGTCAGCGATTTCACAGAACAGCGTCAAGTGAGGGAGTCCTGGTCTGCCGGTGTGCCTACTGACCGACGGCTATTTCCAAAGGCTGTTGTTCAAACGTCTCACTTATGTTCACAGGCAATATTCAAAGCACAGGCTAATCGGAGAACAGTCTCCTACCAAAGTACTGTGCCAACGCATCCCTACAAAACAGGGGTGTTGGCTTCTTCACATTCAAATGGTACGGTGTATAATAGAGGACATTATTAAGTTAAATAAAGCTTTTGAGACAAACCAGTACCAGTACAGACATCCACACATGAGAGACCATGAGTTAACACTGACAAAATGGCTCACACAGCTCACGGACTATGACTGGCAAGACAATGTCATGAAAATATACATTTTATGATGCACGACAGTTACATTCATTCTGAAAACTAAAACATTTGACAGTTCTACATTTGTTCTCAACAATGTGTTTTTGTCGGCCCAGAATGACGTGATCACTGATAGTTGAAAGTCTCAATACAAGCAAGATACATCAAGGAAATAAATGCCATAAAACAAATAATAGGAACATAACAGATCAATTGTAAAAGACAACGTAAATAAAAGATATCCTGTATGATTTAAATCAAACCAATGGAAACATGAGTCCCAAATGCTTTGAGAAGTTGGGTTGTCAACTTACACACACATGCCAACATTCCATGAAAATACACACAGCACGGGCAGTTTTCATCACTGGGCTGGCTTTTGGATTCAGTGCACTCTAATTGAGGCGGGTTATTTTTGAGTTACGGCGGCTTTTTATAGTTGCGGTTTTTGTTTGTGTCCCTAACTCATTTGACATACTCAGCTGACTTCCAGAAGTGCCCTGGGTGGGAAAGGCGACGGTTCCTTTTTGGCAACTTTTCCAGTAAATCTACCAGCTTGGAGAAGCTGGGCCTCTCTTCCTGCTTGTACGCCCAGCAGAGAAGCAGAATGTCCTGGGAAAGACAGAGGAACATGTAAAGCCAAGATGTGACTTAGCATAAGATCAACTTGAAACCTCTCATTAATGAGGGACAAAGGGCAAACAAATATCGGTCTCTTCTCTCTTCATCTCTGTCTTCATGAAGCTTTCCAGAGTAAGAATGTTGATTTAGAGCCAGTGACCACATCTGCCTGCCATATCTTCTGTAAAAATGTATTGATTCTAAAAGATGAACTCTCACCAAACACACTTAAAATGAATAAATAAAATAAAATAAATAGTTTTCATTGCAGGGTTTTATCTCTTTAGGTATAGGACCTGGATTGACAAAACCTTTTTCGGAAAAATCTTAAGTGCTATTTCTTTGAAACTTTAGTCTGAAGACTAAAAGATAAATAGAAGTTAATATTCATCAAAATAGTTCTTAAGTATTTTATTAACTTTCTTCTTATTTTGCTTCCTAAGAAAAAACATACAAATGAATTGGATTCTTGAAAGCAAAGTTTGCAAATTTGCTCTTAAATTTAGATAACCTTCCAGTGAAAAGGTAAACCTCTAAATTCATTCATTTGAACACACAACTTAGACAATTAACTGCTGTAGGTATTTTAAAGTATTAATAGTTTTACTGACTGCATCTTACATTTTAAGTTTAACATTTTAACGCCTAGCTTCTCACCAGAGGTGTAAAACTGGTTCAGAAAGTCCACCTGTGCTCTTAACCAGGTGATCACAATTATTAGCCCCTCCCCTTCTTGTAGAATGGAAAATAAAAATAAAACTCTGGCAAGTCCTTTGACTTTCTGAACCTGGATTTTACACCACTGCTTTTCACAATTTTTATTTGGAGTTTGTCTGATAAAATTCTTAATAGGCCTTTAGCCAAGCAGCAGTAACCAATCTCTGAATCTTTTCCTATGCTTATTTAAGTACACCATGAATGAAGCCACCCTATATAATTGTTCCAAATTGTTTTCTGGATGGATGTAGGATGAATGAACTTCCTAAAAAGATCTATCTCCAGCCAAGCAGAACCATCTTTCAAAGCTTACACAATCTGTTTGAGGAATGATTCTGAAATTCAGCAAATGCTTGAAGATGCACGGTGACTCAGACTTAATTCACTGAAGTGTGAAAAGAAGCGTGAACCGCAAAGTTGCACAAACAAAACCCTTACTGATATCTCCTTGCCCATGCCAGTCTGGGTGAGGTTGGGCTTCATCCCGCTGCCGATCTGCCATATGATCACCTCTGCCGGCTGACTCTTGTAAGGCCACTCACGTGCATGCAACTCATACCAGATGGTGCTGTGAAGATAGAGGAGAGGAGCGGGTCAATGCCTTGGATTTGTCTGGTCAAGAGAATAATACCACCGCCTTGCAAACACGTCTACCGTGGGTTCACATCCCGGCCAGTGCTAATTCTACCATGCAACGATCCACTATCCATTTAAATGGCTTTGCTCAGCTTTCAGAGTAACCTACAGCTGTGGATGATGATTATGAATGGTTGCACTGTGATCCAGTAGATTTCTGTGCAAAAATCTGTGAAATTGCATTTCGCAAAGTAATTTTCTGTTTAAACGACAAGTTTAACCCACAAAGCACCTTATTAGTCATTATTGATGATAGAAATTCAACATACAGCACTGTCATCTCACCTTCCCTTTCCATATGCCCAATCATTACGCAGCTTCTGCACATCAAGGTTGAGGGGCATAAAAATAGCCTTTTGCCAGGAATAAAAAAAAAAAAAAAAACTAGGGATGATTGTTGATGAATATGCAAGCGGCCGTGGGTGTCACCTCTAGGTAGCACAAGAGCTAACGGAGCAGCTGGACATTGTGCGCCAATGCTGCACTCATCCCTTTAGAATGATATAGTGACGAAACCTCCATATGGGGGACCATCTGAAAATGCAATTGTGTTAGAAGTCAACAGAGCAGGGTCCACCCCCGCAAGTGAATCAGTAATGCCAGTAAAGGAAGAACACAGGCCCTGGGCATTTATAATCAACTTAGGACAGATTTAAAACAGAAATTTAGAGGAGGAACGGGAGGACTCCTTGGTTTGGGAACCTGACTGCCACGAACAAAAGCAACCTATATGTTATACTAAAGGTGGCCAGTGAGATCATTGGGGTCAAAATGCTTCACATATCACATATTTGTGACAGACGAGATGCAAGAAAAGCCAACGCTCATTACCTTTTGGCAAGTTTTGGAGATAGATAAGGACACTACCGTACAATACAACTACCTCAATGCAAGAAACAGAGGCTAGATAAAAAAAATCTGTAAAACCTAGAATTAAATTTTCTTTGCACGTTTTATTTTTTCATTTAATTATTCAATAAAGTTTTTGTAAATGACTTGGTGATGGTTACTGATGGTCCAAATGCTGTCTCAGAGGCTTTTCCAACCTGTCAGGAATAAAATTCTGAGAGAAACACTGAATCCTTAAAATTTTAGCATAAAAATGATTTTTGAATTGAATATCTGCACAAAATATCAGTTATCGGCAGATTCCATACAAAAATATTGGCATCACCCCTCAAAACCCCCTATCGGTCAAACCCTAGAGTAGACAGTAAAAGTGTCTCCTTTTGAAGAACTCTAATGATCTGACAAATGTTTCAAAGAACTTAACTTGGTGTTTTAAGGCATTTAATCTGTTGCCATTCCAAATTGCTCGATAACATTTATAACATAAGTGATTTGGTGCCCAAGGAGTGGTTTGGGACACTGGTCTGTACACATCAGCAACTGAATTGCTACAGTTGTTGGCAATCACCTTCAGTGTTTCAAAACACTTCCTGTTATCTGTGTAGAATGAAAAATGTGTAGTCCAAGACGTTTACCCTCAAGACTTACAACAAAACAGGAGGGGATCAGGGAAAGGACACTCACCCAAAAGCAAAGACGTCTGACTGTTTGGAGAAGGGAAGTTTGTCCTCCTCTGTTTCAGGAGAGAGTTGTTGGATGATTTCCGGGGCCAGGTGACACAGCCAGCCACTGGGGATCCTCAGTTTGTCTTCCCTCCTGCTGCAGAGTGGGAAAACATGGTAAAAAAAAAAACAGTGTGCAGTCACACTGTTGATCTGCTGTATCGTACTGCGCAGCCATTCGAGAAGTTGCTACATTATCTAAACATTATACTTAGTCACAATAAGATAAATTGATTATATTGTTTCTCAATTATTGGCTGTATGAGCACTTTATAAGCCCTACATGGCACTGAACTGCCTCAGTGGCATGAGGCAGGCACTGATGAGTTTAAATTCAGTAACTGAAGTACTCATCATCTGTTGTGACCAGGATCCTCTGGGTAGTAGTTTCCCACCATAGATGACAAAGGCAGGTTATATGAATTATTATATAAACTATATGAATTATATGTTATGTGAAGAGCACAAAAATACAAATGATTTACTCATTTAGCCACCAGTACAGCTACCTTGTATAGTTGGCATGGCATAGTACTGTAGTAATAGCACACCAAATGAAGGGTTGTCAATGTCCGTTCAGTCGTTATTAGTCACACCTTTGACGTTCACCACTGACCCCTGATGAAACAGGCTCTTGTGTAAATAAGCGAGCTAAATGTTTGCCAGCTCATCTTGTCATGACTGGTGGTTAAGCTAGTTGCCTGCCAATAAAAACATTTGAGCAGAAAAACAAGCCACATGCCACAAAAACACTTCTCAGAAACAACAATACATTTGCATTTATGTCAGAGTTTGACCTCTTTTACCGCTAAAAACATTTCAGTGATCCTTCTTTTGATTTGTAAAGTTCATATTTACACTGAACACCATACAGTGGTGTGATGATAACGTGACCATATTTCAAAATGATACGCCAATCCTACTGGAATTACATCAAATCACTGTAATTGTACTAATTACATTGAAATAGGTCAATGCAATTCTCATCAGCAATTCTCATCAGCTGGAAGGCATCTTTCACCTGGGGTTAACTTCAATTCAATGGATAAAATGACATGAACACATTAAGGAAAATATAACACTTGTAGATACTACTTTTAAAAAACAATTAAATATCTAGTTGGGGCATGCACAACATGTTTCAGCCCTGGCTCCAGCTTCTACCATTGGCTTGAGAAAGAAATAGTATGATGAATGATCCTACGTTTTTTTGTGATTACAAAGTGCACGTGGTTTGTATGCATGCACTCAAGGAAAACCCAAACATAGCTGGATAAGATGGCTCACCCATGGCCTCTTTCCAAAAGAGCTTTCCCTATTTCCTCATGATTTCTGGAGGATTTCTCATATATCTTGGCCTTGGGTGGTGTTTTTTTTGTTATCCTGTCACCACTAACTCTTTAGATGAGCGCATTAACACTTGTAACATTTTTACTATTTTTACACACATTTTAGAATAATAGTATCATCAAAACTATGAAATAACATGAAAGGAATTATGCAGTGACCAAAAAAATGTGAAACAAATCAATACTATCTACTACTAGATTTTAGATTCTTCAAAGTAGCCACCCTTTGGCATTCGGCATTAACAAGCAAAGAAATTCCACAAATTAACTTTTAAAGGCCACAATCACTATGTGTGCTTTTAAAATAATGAGTTCTAAATGAAAACTACTCATTGGGGGTGCATTTCAAAAAAACTTCTTTTTTTAATTTAAATTTTAGTTTTGACAAGAAATTCATACATAGGGATCAACTTCACTATTTATATTTGTCTAAGAAACTAATTTCAAGCATTTAAGCATGAAGCCTTTAGATCAAAATGTCTTTAAGATCATGAGAAACAGTCAGGTGTGTCCAAACTTTTGACTGGTACTGTACATTGTTTGATGATGTCTTTTAGCTGGACCAAAAACACATACATCTCCCAATGCTTCAAATCATCAGCTTTGAATCATCATGCTCCTTCATCAGAGATTAAAGTTTGTTTTGTACAGCTGTAGCAGGTTTGTCTCCTTTGTCTTTTATTCTATTGAACTCTATTAAACTCTTGGGGCAGCAGGTTGGCCTAGCGGTTAGAGAGACTGACCCATGACCAAAGGGCCACTGGCTCAATCCCCAGCACCACCAGGGGGGTGTATTCCAGCTGTGAGCTGGTGATCCAAAAATGCCTGGTGTCACAGCTACAGT
>OOFE01004912.1:1971-15269 GCA_900323365.1 Monocentris japonica
ATTAATTTTACTGTTTCCAAGTTTGTGTGTTTCTGAATCGTCTCAGTAGTTAAGAATATAATAGCTTGTAGCTTATTATACCCCAATCATCTTGCAAAATGTGTTATTGATTGTCAAGTTAATTAAGATTTTTCTTAAATTTTTTTTGGAATTGTCACTGTGGGACTTCTTTAAAATTGTACTTAATATTGTGGAAAAAAAAAAAAAAATATATATATATATATATATATATATACTGTATATATATATATGGCTTAGAGCCAAAATCATATCAAATCCACTACCACTGCTATTATATTGCTTTTCAGTTTGGTCCATATTTTTATATTTTCACCTTATAATTATTTTCACCTTATAATTTTGATACATTTTCTCATCAAGAGCTTTATTTTTTTCATGCAGTATGACACTCATGTTCACTCTTAATGACACTTACTATTCTGACTCCAAGCCCTCACTTTGCACTAGGTCTCAATGCCCCTCTTCCATGCCATCAGCTTCTTTTTTCTGTCTCTTTTTTTCTATTTTTGTGTATTTCTGTTCGTTACATCATCATATCAATATTGTGGATGCTACATGATTTTCAAATGATGTATATTTGTAGGAATTTATCGTCAAATTGCAGTCCAGGCCTAGGCAGAGTACTTGAGTACATTTTGAATGAATGTTTTTACTTCTACTTTTAACTGAGGTGGCTTCATTTTGAGACGTAAGAATAGTGAGGACATTGAGGCATTTCCATTTTGATCTGGCATTTCCAGTAATACAGTAGCATGGACATACTGTATGTCTAGTTTGGAGGATGTCTCAGTGTCTCAACAGATAAAGCATGCCCACCTCAAGTCTATCAGATATTTGAAACCATATTTGACAAGAACTTGTCCTGTTGTGGTTGAATCACAGCACCCCACTATTTGCTCTCTTATGACCTTCTATTTGACTTCTGTTTCCCTTGTCCTGGCAGTCAGTCAGCAAAAATGAACAAGCAATATAACAAGATGGGAAATTAGGACCAGCTACCAGCACAAACGGCAAATGTTGTCTGTGGCTTGTGAATTTGTCTATTCTACCACTTGAGCAGACTATCATCTGTAGGTTGACTTTTCAAGTTCTTCGGAAAGCTCAATGCCTAAATGCTCATTGAATTTCAACCCTCTTCTCTCTTCTGTGTTGCTGACCAGGGAGAAGCGGGCCCCACTGGTGCTCGTGGACCCGAGGGTGCTCAGGGACCCCGTGGAGAGTCTGGTACCCCAGGATCACCCGGACCCTCTGGTGCATCTGTGAGTGAATATTTTCCAAACAGTAAGCTGCAGAAGAAGTACAGCATGAGTCAATGGGACATCATCTTTGTGGTCTAAAAGTCAAGAAACACAGGCAATATTTTGAGGCAGTGCAGACGAACTACGCCACCAACACCTTAATACATTTGTTTGTTATATCCTGCTGTGCTTTCTTCAACGCCTTTCTGAGTGATTATTGAATCCAGCTATTATTATTGATTGTACTGAGATGGTTGAGAGTTGTAGAAAAGCTTTTTGTTACATCGCATGTTATTCTTCTTTGTTCTTTATTCTTTTGTGTAAGGACCAGATCAATCAATTCCAGAAAAGTAAATGAATGTCAATATTACACCGCATTCACTTGCTTTGCCTCTTTGCAGGGCAACCCTGGCACTGATGGTATCCCTGGAGCTAAAGGATCCGCTGTAAGTATAAAACTCCACATATTGACACCCTGTTACTCTGTAATTCTCCCACTTTGCTAGAGTGGAAATGACAGGTGATGTTACCTTAATCGTGAGTTTCAGCCTGTTGGACGAAGGCATTTGCATTTAGAAAGCCTGGTCCATTGCTTTATAAATAAAATTAGAGCACTTGTCAGGCCACCAATCTATACTCTCACGAGCACTTTAATTGATTTGTCAAAATCAGAACTCACTCTGACGGTATCTGTCCGCTGAACAGAACAACATTGAGCATTTTATTGCCTCTCAAAAGCCTGGGATACAATAAAACGCACCAAAGAGCATTCAATGTGCAATCATAGTCAAAGGTTACAATTATAGCCGTTGGCAGCATCAATGCCACTGCGTACCTGCCCTGCATTAATGGTGCAGGATTCATATGTGGACCAACAATGCAGCCACACTGCAGCAAACATGTAAAAGATGGGACTTCTACCACAGGCCCATCTGTGTGTATCAGTCCACTTCCAGCCTGCTAGACTATGATCAATAGTAACTCACTGTCCTCTAGGACTATGCCCAGTTTTATAGCTGGATGAGAGACTATGTGAATATATGAGTGACTATACCCTGATTGACTGACTGACATCCTGCCTCTCTCTGGTTCTCCCTGCAGGGTGCTCCTGGTATTGCTGGTGCTCCTGGTTTCCCTGGACCCCGCGGGCCCCCTGGGCCTCAGGGAGCAACTGGACCTCTTGGGCCCAAAGGAACATCTGTATGTATTCACTGAATAGTTCCTCAAGCCAAGATATTCATAGGATTAAATAATCACTAATAGTGTCACTCTTTAACCATAATAAAATGACCCTCAACCCATCTCTCTCTCTCTCTCTCTCTCTCCCTGTCTCTCTCATCAGGGGGACCCAGGTATTCCAGGATTCAAGGGAGAGGCTGGACCCAAAGGAGAGATTGTAAGTTGTTGTTTTGAGGAAAATGTCTGAATAACATCAGACATTCATTGTTGCAAGGTCCCAGAATGGATTACTACCAACTGCTTTTGATGGTTTCTCATATAGTATGAGAAATATATAACATAAAATAAATAAAGTAAATAAAATTGTGCATCGCCCCTGTGCACATCAATTTCTGGCATGTACAATAATGGCAATAATCACACACAAATATTATTTATCTAAACTTTAACATCACCACCAAATGGCAATCTGAAAACAAATGTATATGTGTAATGTTGAGATATAAGTTTGAATTTCTTTCTGCCTTTTTTTTTTTAAAGCCCATTGCAAACAACTGCTAACCTAGTTTGTCCATGGATGTGCTTTCTAGGGACCAATTGGTCCTCAGGGAGCCCATGGCCCGACAGGAGAGGAAGGCAAGAGAGGACCCAGAGGAGAGCCCGGCTCTGCTGGACCACTTGGACCTCCAGGGGAGAGAGTGAGTACCATCAGATATGTTGCAACCAGGTTATTTTATAGGTTATAAAAGGTGATGCTGGTTGCCAACACTCTGCTTCGCTTCAACCCTTCGCCCTAGCACAGCCATCCCACCAGAAATGGACCCACGTTAGGTCAGGGACCCCTATGTGATATGATTTTGTGCCAGGACCCCCATATTGGAAGGTCTTTGTTGTTTAGTTGATTTGATTTAGTACTGAATTGCATTAACTATCTACACTGTATGATTGGAGAAAATATTGGTGAGAGTGAAACCTGTGATTAGACTAGTTATGCTTATACATTGTCTAAGTGAATGAAATGATAGTAAAAATAAACTCTTCCTTTGCTGGGGATGATCTGGAACCCACTTTGAAAGCCAGTGGCTAAGATAATATTGCTGCTGACTCTTTGTTTGATGTTTTCTTTGTTTAGGGATCTCCCGGTAACCGTGGTTTCCCTGGTCAAGATGGTCTGGCTGGTCCCAAGGTGAGTGTCGCCATGGTTACACCTGTCCCGGAGGAGGGGTTTGTTATTGCTGTAGGAGTGGAACATCTGCTGTGAAACAGGAAATGAACAGGGGGATGCATTCAGATAAACAGAGCATCTGAATGTGGCAGAGGCAGGACGGGATAAGAAATTGTATGAAACCGATGCGTCGGGAGTCACGGTTGTAAATCCGTGGAACTGACGATAGCGTAGTCCATCTGCTGCTGATTGAATGTGGAAAACAGTCAACAATGGCCAGCTCCCGGATTCTCATCCGGCTTCCTGTATGTTCTTGATAGTCACAGTGAGAAAATGAATGACCTAATCATAATGTTGTCACAAAGCTGACTCATATTTGCTTAAAAATCACATCGCCATGGATTACAATTCAGTTTGACTTTTTCAGTGTGACTCAATATCCTTCAAATTCAACCATGAAAAAGATACCACTCTTACAGAACTAGAGCTGAACCAAGATCAGCCCCTCCACATGATCCCCTCAAGCACAACTATGGAACATGATCATATTGTATTGATTGTATTATTTTGATAGCACCCAGTATAGTACAGCTTAGTCCAGTACGATCCAATACAGCTTAGTTCAGGTTTGATGATCAGGGCGGAAAAACTATTAAGTATCTGGGATTGTGTCTGTGAGATTCTAAGGGCTTGTGCACACTATCTTATCAAAGCTACAGTTTAGATTGGTTAAACCTATCAAATGCTCACTTCCAGGGATTGCCAAAGGCTTTTTACTTTGCACCCATAAGGACCTGGTGCAAACTATCTGCACATCATCTCTCACACTCTGCATGAAAACAATTTCAAACCTATCTCTAACGGTATAATTGAGTATGTGTATGACGTTTTCAACTTAGCGAACAGCGAGTTAATATTTATATCATGAAGAAAGATTCTTATTGATAGCAACTCTCAGTTCATGCCTGAATAATGCCTGACAAGGTTGCCATGGTTGCATCTGTCAGTGGCCACAGTGTGAGCAGTCTGATGATAGCTTTTCTGTTGTTTTCACACCTTGTGAATGTGCAGTCGTCGGGAACCCCTTAGCTAACACATTTCCAAAACAAAACACTAAGCTGCAGTTGACTCACATGACCATCCTAACTTTTGATGACTTGATTGTGGATGTAATTGATTGCACTAAAGATGTATTCACTATGGTTTTACACTCATTAAATATTTTGGGTTCATGTATTGTTTTAATTGCTTAAAAAAAACATACTCCCTGTCCAAAATACTGTATATATAACAATCAAAACACCAAATTATTAACTTGAAAACTAAACCTTGACGAATAGAAGTTACATTCTGATCTTTCACCCACATAATTTTATGGAGCTTTTATTTTTTTTACTGAATTAGTAGACAAACAACAAATCTGCAAGAACCTACAGACAACATGTACAATATTTTGCCAGGGGTTAAGAAAACAAAAGATTTACAGAAGACACATTTATAGTTAGCATTATATTATTTATAGCTTTAACCTTCAGGGATCTGTATACATTGATAAGTTGTGTTTGAAAGCATAAAAAGAGAATGAGGAGGTTATTTAAAAAAAAAAACAGAGGTGAGACCTGACAGTGGGCACTTCACTGTAGGGGCAATTGCAAAATAAATACATACATACATTCAACATCCTTTTGGCAGAAGCTTTCGTTGAGCTTTCATTCATTCAGTGGTCCCCGGTGACATCACTGGAAGAAGATTTCTCACCTCATTAACACTTAATAATTCTCAAACCAAGTTGAATTGCGCACAACGGCGTGCTGTTTTCAGATGATGCGTTAGATGAGGCACATAATAAGTGAAGTGCCCCTTTAAGACTCACACAGGTCCCAGATGAGCACTCTTATTCTAAAACTTTATGAGGCACATAATTTAGCTTTATTTTTCAGTGCAGACCAACATTTCGAGTCAAACTGGTCAAGGAGTCATAGGAGTGCCTATTCCACCCTGTGGCCAGAAGGTGGCAGCATAGCTCTCAACCCTATGGTGCACTCGTGACCTACATGTCCCATACCCAACAACAGAGACACCTCATTTACCACTCTCTGCTTCTTCTATAACAGAACCTCATCTATAACAAAATTAATCTGCCAGATCTGTCAGCAAGTCAATGAAACCCCGATCACACCATTAAAATGGAAAAGTCATTTCCCCATCAGGGCGGCGAATTGAAGCCTCTCCGTCTTAGTGAATGACTGTTCAATTCTCTTCTCTCCTAACACAGGGAGCCCCCGGTGAGCGCGGACCCGCTGGTGCCGGTGGTCCCAAGGGTGCTAATGGTGACCCTGGCCGTCCTGGAGAGCCTGGTCTGCCTGGTGCCAGGGTAAGCGCTTCCTCGAGGACAGTTTACCTCTTCTGCAATTAATCTAGATATAGGGAACCTGTCAAAAAAAAAGGAAAAACTAATTGATTTTTTAGATTGATGCCCATATATTTTTGACACTTTTACAATGGGCAATTTGGCTTGGTTCCTGGGTTGTTAGATACATTATACAACTGACAGTCTATTGCCTGTTTTACGGTAATGTAGATACCAAGTAAATCCACTTCTACTATTTATACATTGGATCAGATATATAAATATGGCATCCTACCAGATTGATGTCCCAGTACCTAATGTTCTTTGCCCGAACTGACAAGAGCAGATGTTGATATTTGGGTGCTTTTCACTTTGAGGAGGTATGAAAAAAAAAGCAATTACATAAAAACCAGGACACCGGCAGATATATATTTATACATAAGCCATTACAATCAGTGCCTGAAATGTTGTTTCATTCATATTTCAAGCATTAGTCATTTCAATCAGTGAGTGTTCAACTGTTGCTAAATGCTCAAAAGGAACAATCAGTGGTGTAAAATGAATTTCCCATTGTGCCATATGTCACCGTCTTAGTTTAGTTCATGCCTGCATAGAGAGGACTGGTGACTCATCTGGAGTTCGTCTGTGTGTTTATTCTCCACATACAGGGTCTCACCGGACGCCCTGGTGATGCTGGTCCTCAAGGAAAAGTTGGTCCCTCTGTAAGTGCACTTTTCCATGCTGTGACATTCAAAATGTTGTTGTGGTTTTGCAAATTGGCACAAGCAATGACAATGCATATACCCAAGACATTTAAGGGCTAGAAGCGCTGTAATAGTACATGTGGAATGGCCTGGCGGGGAGCTGTAATTTCACCAAAAGTGCTCCCATCACCTAATGACTCAGCAGTGGTTCATCAAATTTGATTGCAGGAGATTTATCTCCCCATTTTCTACTGGCCTTAGCCCCCAGTAGGTAATGGGTAGGTGGTTTGTGTCTCAATTATACTTAATTGTTCTGTTTTTTATGGCTTGAAAGTCTCATTGAGATAGACATTGGTAACATTTTTTTGAACACAGGCAATTTCTCAGCTTCAGTTTGCCAGATAGGCTCATGGTTTCCATGATGGCCCTTTATCTTGAAGTGTATTTAAGTTCTATTTTCTGTCTAGACCTGTGTTATGGATGGATGGATGGACGGATGGATGTGAATGGATGGATGGATGGATAGATGGATGAGAATGGATGGATGGTTGGATGGATGGATGGATGTGAATTGACGGATGGATGGAACCATGGAAACCCATGGTTTCACCTATGGGCTGTATTTGAGGAGAGGATGAAAGGGGATGGCATCTCCTAAAGTATGACACATTGAGTTACTGAGAGAAAACAATGCTTTTCTAACCCACCATCCCCCGTTTGTTTTTATCAGAACAAATTAACTGCTGGTTGTATGTCTCCTGACCCTGCTGTACATCTCTCTGCTAGGGAGGTGCTGGTGAGGACGGTCGCCCAGGACCCCCTGGCCCCCAGGGAGCCCGCGGACAGCCCGGTGTCATGGGATTCCCTGGACCCAAGGGAGCCACTGTGAGTGATTATGTTATTTGCTCAAATCTAATTTTTCAAAATGTCTAAGTGTTTGAAGCCAGAGAAATAGTCTGATATTGACAAACTATTTTATGCCATTTGATGTGCAACATCACAAATGCATCTAACCACGGCATTTTGTTTCTGTTCTGATTAGGGTGAGGGTGGCAAGGCTGGCGAGAAGGGACTGCTCGGCGCCCCTGGTCTGAGAGTAAGTTATCCCCTGTCCTCCTTTCACTGCAGGAGTTCAGCCTCATGTTACATGGAATTTCAAAATTACAAACTTAAGAAATTAATAAATAGATAGCATTCCACTGATATCACCAGGAACATGTTTCCATTACATAACACACATAACACTAGTGAAGAGCGCTCGCCGAGTTCTAAACCTACGTATTTATTGAAGACATAACTGAATCTGGTAATAAACAGAAAATAAACGTCTGCTACATAATATATAGGAAGCAACCATCCAGATAATTACAGTTATTTATGTATCTAGATGTTCAGAATTATTAAAGGTGCAAATTATTGATCAGATGAACACAACTACTCTCCTTGACCATCGGCGCTCCATCACATCAGCGCTTCGATTTCCACATGAGAAGCCCATTGAAAGGCTTAATTATAGCTATCACACCCCTGTTTAGTAGATAGCAGCTCCTATGGCTTAACTCTTGATATCTCTCTATCTGTCCTCCTTCCTCCCTCCCTCTCTTCCTCCCTCTCCTCAGGGTCTGCCCGGTAAGGATGGAGAGACCGGTGCTGCCGGACCCCCTGGCCCTGCCGTACGTATCTTTATCTCACCAATCCCACTCCATAGCTTCAACAGCTGATCTTATCCCAACCCCCAACCCCCCCAGTTCTCAATTTGCTCTCAGAAACAACCTGCAGTATCTTCATTTCCCAGACTGCCTCGATGATAACTACGTCTAGTATGTCTGGAAAAAAGTCCTTGACACAAATGTCTAGCGTCACTGACTCTCATATGGTCTGAAGTTTGTGTTTCAATATGATTCACAGGATATACCGCATTTAATGCAATGTGAGATTTAGAAATGGACATCCTTATACTATAATGCCTGTGTCAGCTATCCTCAGATGTTTACTGAAATAAGAGATATTTAAGAGATATTTATTATTTGGTATTCTCCTGAAACAAGACAGGAAAAAAAACTTGAAAACTGAATCAAAGATGGAACTTTTTGATGTATAATAATATATATTTCATTTATATATATGTCATTGGTCATGTTCATATACCAGCACATGAACAAACCACAGTCTTTGACATCACATGTGACATTCCTGACATTTAGTCTGTGATAGTAGTTGACTGTCTCTGTTCACCCTGAACCCCATAGGGCCTCGCTGGAGAGAGAGGAGAGCAAGGACAGCCTGGTCCCTCAGGTTTCCAGGTGAGTCACTCTGTTCACACTGCTACCTGTAACTGCATCTGGAAGTGTAAATGTAACTGTAGCTTTATTTTTTTTTTCTGTTTGTGTATTTGTTTTTGTTCATGTCTTCTTTGTCTCTATCCCCATATCCAGGGTCTTCCTGGACCTCCTGGCCCCCCTGGTGAGGGAGGCAAGCCCGGAGACCAGGTAGGTGCACCTTTTGACAAAAGTCGCGTAAACATATTTAGTGGAAATACTAGCATTTGTCAAAATATTATCCTTAGTCTTCAAGAATATACTTTTGAATGATATGAATCTGTAACACAGTCCTTTTATCATGATGGGATGATGTCATGGGTTTGAGACGAGGAAGAGACTTAACTTATTCCAAAAGAAAACTGCACATATGGTGGATACTATTTTCCAAATTACCTTAGAGCACTCAGTGCACACATTTGTAGCATGGGTGGGTCTAGTGGGAATCAGACCCATAACCCTGCAGTGTTAGTGCTCCACCTTGATAAAGGACCTTTGAGTATAGTCCTAGCATGAATCAAACCTGCTATGCTGTTTCATATAAATGTCTTAGCATTGAGATTGATGGTGTGTATTCTCACAGTGATCTCTCCATCCAGCTCATCTTTGTCCCGCTCCAAGCCAATAGTAGAAGATTGAATTAGTGTTAAGATACTGTTGTTAAACCAGGTCAATATTTTCTTTCTTTTCTCTAACCCCCATCCTCCTTTCCCTCCTTACCTCCTTCAAGGGTGTTCCTGGAGAGGGTGGGGCTGCTGGTGCCACTGGACCCAGAGTAAGTGGATTCTCGTCATTGAACTTCCCCTCTCAGTGGTTGACTGATTGTGAAACATATTGCTGATTGCTCCTGGTTGTGTCCCTGTGCAGGGCGAGCGTGGTTTCCCCGGAGAGAGGGGAGGTGCCGGCCCTCAGGGTCTGCAGGGACCCCGTGGTCTGCCTGGAACTCCTGGAACTGACGGACCCAAGGTGAGTCCACCACTTGGCCTAATAGGAGACCATCCAGATTCTAGATGATAGAGTATAGAGTATGCAAGCTGCTCACAAGAAACCTTACAAAAGAAAATGGCAGATTGTCAGATCCTCTAAAGGTTTTCCCACCACTAGCAAATATGTTTCTACAGCAGAAGTGCCAGTTGCTTGATACATGCTTATTGCTAGCTGCAGCACCAGTACAGCCATGCTAACATGTGGTTGAATGCTAAAGGACTATGGTGTTTTAAAGTTGAGCTGTGACCAACATTTCAACAAATCAAACTTTCAGGGCAAGTCACCTGATGTGCTTCAAAGATTATCAAGCAGTTTCAGAGATATTAAGACGACGCTGTTCCCTACAGAGTCACTTGCGCAGCAGCCGCCAACAAATGCAAAAACTAATTTCTCACAATCATGCTCTCATGCACTCATTTCACCTTTAAACAGTCAAGCAAACTTTGTTATGATATATGGAAGTGAAAATCCCTATTTAGATTTGCTGTCTGATGACATTTTAAGCCCAGTTCAGGGTTTGCCTGAAGGTCAGACATGAGGGGATAGATAGAGGATGGGATTATAGACCTGACCTGAGGGCGATGGTGATGTTTGGAGGGTGAAGCAGGATTCTGAGAGAGATGCAGAACAGACAAGCTCTCTCAAGTTAAAACAGTTTAAGGGTATTGGAGGAAGGCTGTGTGAGCCCTGTGGTTCCAGCTTAATGGTGGGAGATAGGCAGTAGAGTTTGGCATTTGCGTGCTTTGTCTCCAGTCTGAGGCTGAAACAGAAAGCGGCGCTGATATCAGCTGCCTGCCAACTTTTGACCAGGAGTGGGACTGGTGGAGCGACATATAGCATCGGAGAAAACATCCGCACTGGCTTCCGCTTTCTTAGATGTTCTGCTCTGAATCGAGATGTTGTTGTGATAAAACTCCCATTTTCAAATTCAAATATAGAACAAAAGGTAGCCCCAGCACCAAAAGGCAACACATGAAATTGGAGACAATTATTTCTGTCTCAATTTTTTTTGTTTCTTTGTTTGTTTAATTTTACATTGTACATTTTATATTTTACATATTATTTTTAGAATTTCATTTGGTTAAGAAATTTGCTAAAAGCTTATTTTCTGCAATCAAATTAGCTATGTGAATTAGGCCACAATTTATATGGTCCCAAAAAAAATCAGGATTATGGCTTTGAATGTTGGAAAAATGTTTTCACAGTTTGCAGCCTTTTTCTCATTCATCTGATATCCATTGACACAATCCACCCCACAAACAGGATGTGTGGGGGCGTTTCTTTTGTTGACTAATTGGATGTCTTCTCACACTGTGACACCATTTTCATGATGTTGAGTCATGAAAAAAAGTAAATATAGATATGTGAAATCATAGCAGAAACAATCCAAAGCAAGCCGTTTTATGACAGCAACAGAACACACTGACAAAATTGCTGGGCGGAGTTAAGAAATGTGTTGTTTCAAAATAAAACCAATCAGTAAACATACAGCTGTATCATATCTGTAGCAGGTGCTTACACACAGGCATGCAATTTCCAGCGATCTTAAGTGCTATCTCTATCCCTTTACCCCTCCTACTCTCTCTCTCTCTCTCTCCATTACCCTACCTCCATTTATTTCCTCATAATAGGGAGCCATTGGTCCTGCCGGTACCCTCGGAGCCCAGGGACCCCCCGGCCTGCAGGGTATGCCTGGAGAGAGAGGAACCTCAGGAATCCCCGGACCCAAAGGAGACAGAGTAAGCTGAGACTCATTTATGTATTTCATTTGTAGAACGTCCTCTAGTTGTTTCTATGTGATTACGATTTTTTTTAATTGTCCCTTTGCGCCTTTTTTTCCCCCCATAGGGTGACAATGGAGAGAAAGGACCCGAGGGTGCTCCTGGCAAAGATGGTTCCAGAGTGAGTGATCGTCATTGATTTTGTTTTTCCACTAATCAATGTTCAGTATTCAGTTGGGCTGAGTGTCCTTCATCCACGAATCATGCAGCAGTAGTTCATATGTCTTTTCCATTCGTTTCCTGTCATAGGGTCTTACTGGCCCCATTGGTCCCCCTGGTCCTGGTGGTCCCAACGGCGAGAAGGTGAGCATTTTGATCCTTTTTCATAGTGCATCATAAACATCGGCACAGTGAGCTGAAGGTGTTACTGGTTAGACATGGTTCAACATGGAGGCCAGACCTATGATCAACAGCTGACATTGGTTTCTTTTGCCTCACGTTCATCTTTTAATGTGAAATCTGTTGCAGTGTAGATGAGTCAGCAGAATTATTATTATTATTAGAATTTTCTCTACTCGTTTTGTACAGTTGATTGATGGGTCATGACGGCTACTGACTGTATATCCGAAGCTATTGCTCATAGCTTGATGGCTGATGCTTCTGTCTCTTCCTCCAGGGTGAATCTGGTCCTTCTGGTCCTTCTGGAGCTCCTGGTACCCGTGGTGCTCCTGTGAGTATCGCTTACCTTTTAGCCAACATTAATTCACCCTGAACTGTTCAGTTAGTCCCTGAGAGGGATATTTTAGAGAGGATAAATTGGGATGCCATTCCCCCTAGCGAATTATGACATGAATTCATCTTATGTTAAAGAAACCTCTCCCATCAGTCCAAAAAAGGTGAATCAAATATGTTTTACCTGATGTTCATTGTATATCCAAAGTTCACATGATTATGCCCTCTAAGAATGCAGCTATTTAAAGAATATTTAATATTTAATAGTGGGTTTTGCTTTAGTGTCAACTCTCATTTTGTAGGATTAGGTTTTAAAATGGCATATATCTATGTTGGAATGAAGCTCGTCATTTTTGAACAATTCAACCACCGCTGCCACTTCCTGTTGGCTGTGCTAGACTTGAGGACTCTTACTGCTCAGTAGCAGCCAGAACTAATCCCTGCCCTTTCTGTTCCATTCTCTTTCTTCCCCTTTCAGGGTGACAGGGGTGAGACTGGACCTCCTGGACCTGCTGGATTTGCCGGACCCCCTGTAAGTATCACAACAAGAACAAAAACGACAGCAGTAACTCTTTGACCAGCTCTTGGCTGTCATGGTGAAGAACATCACCCCTAGGCCGCGGTGTGGAAGTGTAAATGTCAGGGGATCTGGATGTTCTTTTACTTACTTATTGGACTTACAGTATATTGGTTTGTGGACTCACAAATTGCTCAACAAGACATTTTGTCATCCACCAAAGCTGCCATCTTTGATTTATACTTTACAAAAACAGAAAATGAGTTGAAGCATAAATTTGGTGAAAAGCTTAGCTTTTAAAATCTGTGTACATAACACTCAGAAACAGATAGACATACTGTATATGTAACGTAAATAAAAAATAAT
>OOFE01004927.1:0-13007 GCA_900323365.1 Monocentris japonica
TATATTGTGTAGATTGGGGAGGGGGCATTTCTGGATCAGTTCCAGGAGGTATTGCAGTTCAAAAGTGACTCTTATTTGGATATTTATATCATGATATATGGACAGTTGTGGTATAATTGCAAATGTAATTGTTGTTTGTTTCTTTGTTTGGGGGGGTGATAAGGTCAGATGATTATTCAAGTTTTTCTAGCTGTGGGCTAAATTAATAAAAATGAAATATTGCTGCCGGTCAGCAAATTGTAAATTACAGTTACATTGTAAATTTCCGCCCCTTTTTTAAAAGCATGTAATCTGAGATGTGCCCCCGCCAGACAGCTTGTATAAACTCAGCCTCAAAGAGGACTGTCAGGCAGGAGTCTCTTATCGACAGTACCTTGATTGTTAGACAAGCCTACCTGCGCATGTTTGTACTGCCTCCCTGCATGTGGGCATCGTGTGGCCTTTAACTATTTATGTATCAGTTACCTGACACTCAACGTACTGACTGTCAACACGCCTGTCACCCTATGCTCAATATGATTTTATTGAGCTTGACTTGGGTCATCGACCTCACATGCACGTTTCTTTTTAAGTTTGAACATATCATAAAACTTTGGTGAAGCCTCCAGCTTAGCTTCCTCCACCTAAAGAAGGAGGATGCTATTTTCAGGGAGGAGCAAAATCCAAACGCAACCTGCTTCTTTACATCCAGCCTTATTCTCTGGGCAAAATTTTAATGCTATGTGAACAGACAGATGTAAGATTATAAACAAGGCAAAGCTCTATGTATCTGTTAGCTGTTGTCATGTGAAAACCTTGTAACTCCAGTCTTGGCGATATCATGATTTAACTTCACTTAATGGATTCCATGCTCCTCTATGGGTTGAGAATATTCTACCACCCTTGGTCTTATGAGACCCTTTCAAAACCCATTGGATAAACTCAAAAATGCATGCTGGTCAAGTAGAAAAAAGGCTGTTGATATTTGGAGATAAGAGGTTTTCACTGGGCAGCAATGCATTGTTGTATTTGCAAAATATTTGAGTGTTATTATGGAATAGATAGCCCACTTCTTGAGTAATTAAGCCTCCAGTTTGTCTACTTTTGAAGAAAGTCTAGTTTTCATGATGCAGGGCTGCAACATCTTGAAGTTATTTTTTTTTGGCTGTCTGTAAATCTTATGGGCCTGGCACTAGCTATGATGTTAGGGTCACATGATGTTTTATCATAGAATCAGAAATGCCCACATTTTGATTTATTTTTTACTCATGTCTGTTCAAATGTGTATTTTCATATGCTGCGTCGGAATATTGACTGGTTGTCGGCGCATACATTATTTACAGAAAGAAACGTGTCAGCTTTTATATGAAATACAATACACCAATATACACCGATCAGCCACAACATTAAAACCACTGACAGGTGAAGTGAATAACATCGATTATCTCGTTACACTGACACCTGTCAAGGGGTGGGATATATTGGGAAGCAAGAGAACAGTCAGTTCTTGAAGTTGATGTGTTGGAAGCAGGAAAAATGGGCAAGCGTAATGATCTGAGAGACTTTGACAAGGGCCAAATTGTGATGGCTAGACGACTGGGTCAGAACATCTCCAAAACAGCAGGTCTTGTGGGGTGTTCCCGGTATGCAGTGGTTAGTACCTACCAAAAGTGGTCAATAGAAGGACAACCGATGAACTGGCGACAGGGTCATGAGCGCCCAAGGCTCACTGATGCGCGTGGGAAGCGAAGGTGGTCCAATCCCACAGAAGCACAAACTGTAGCACAAATTGCTGAAAAAGTTAATGCTGGCTATGATAGAAAGGTGTCAGAACACACAGTGCATTGCAGCTTGCTGCGTATAGGGCTGCATAGCCGCAGACCGGTCAGAGTGCCCATGCTGACCCCTGTCCACCGCCGAATGGTTTTAATGTTATGGCTGATCGGTGTAAGCCCATGATACAAACTCACTTTTTTGGTCATTTAAACCAGTCAGCCAGTTTAGACGAGACCTGGATCTTGTTACCTGGTGAGCTGGTGCCTGTTTGCATTATTTAGACACCAGTCAAGGTCCATAGGCTTAGGATCTTGTTCAAAGACTCAAGTTGGAATTTATGGTGATAATAAACGTTTTCAATGACACTAGGCTTTGCCAAGCATACTACATAACAGAGTCAAATGGTGTTACACTGTTAGGCCTTACACAGCTCCTATCTGGAGCTTCATAATGATTAAGTAGGTGTCCTAGTTCCCTAGTCTACAATGACAAAGCCACAGCATTTGTACTGATATACAGCACAAGGCAAAACAACAAAACAAATCCTATCTTGCCACAAACTGTTCTGTTGCCCCCACCCTGTGGCCTGCTTTAAGCCGACATGTCATCATGTAAGTGTCCAGCTAAGTAAACCAATGTATCACAGCATCATTTTGATGTACAGGCAAGTTAAGCAGATGCAATATGAGGCTTCAAACGGAACAGAACAGGTTTTTCCACATGCTTGTTAATTACATTCAGGTTAACAAGGCCTTTGTTCTGGGCGTTACTACAGACACACAAAGTTTCGAGGTTAGGCCACACTGTGATAGAGCAGATCCAGATAGTTTAACTCGGTCTGAAATGATGAATGTCATTGTAAAAAAAGAGAACTCTGTATTTTCTCAGAGCCAATATTGACGTGATGAATATGGAAGACTGAATATTGTCTGTGTAAATCATTGCTGTGGAGACCAGTAGATCTTTGAAGTAACAGATTTGACTTCAGTTGAGTTGTGTGTAGTTTAATGGGTAGAGCATATGCAGCAATCTTGCATAGCCTATATTTTCAGTCATTTCCATTCCACTGTGTTTTGTAAAAAATAAATCAATGGTTGTTTAAAAATGGATTTTAGCTGTTGTACAGGAAAACTCGTATTCTGGCTAATGGTGTGCTGCTGCAACATTCCTGTCTTCACTATGTAAGGCTCACCACCATCTTGTCTGGAAAATGAATGAAATGAACTACTGAAGGAGTGTGGAATGCCCAAAATACACAGTTTTGGAAATTGCGAGTTATGCGACTTAAAGAACACAGTGACTTTTGTGGTAATTTACAAATGTGTCAATGTCCACAAGATGGCAGCCCACAACTACCATATTCTGAGTAGAGCTTGAGTCCTCTTTCCTTAATTGGACAATGGTGGTCTCCTTTTTTGAGGTTGGGGAGAACAGCTTTGAGGAATAACATGCTACGTTTCACCTTCCTCATTACAGGAAAGCACTATGGCTGAGGAGTCCCATAGAAGCTCAGCCGCTGAGATCCCAGTCACCAGCAATGGAGACCTGGATGAGAGCCCTGAGAGAGTGTTCAAAAGGGTAAGGGCTTGCTTAGAGACTCCTACTCTGTCTCTCTCTCTCTGTCTGTCTCTGTCTTTATTTTCACAAAAAAAAACAAAAGGCTTACATGCATTGCTGGTTCATAATGCAGGCCAATAGTTATACTGTAAAATGGGAGACCCATAGGTTGGTCATGAAATGAAGACAAAGAAAATGCTAGGCATACTTCCTAATCTAATTGATGGACAGTTCATTGCATAAATCTGCAAACTAGTGAACTAATGATGCCTAATCTCCCTCAACAATTTAGTTCTTGTTAGATAAATTCCAGACATATAAGGAATGATTTGAGCCACTTTGTTTTAAGAATGTCACTTTTTGTTGTTAGTGAGTGAATGTTTTTGAGTCAACTCCTTTCACTGTGGCACATGTTTCAGTGCCAAGGAAAATATTACTTCTAGTGAATATCAGAAAAATGAAATTAAATTTTCAGTCAGGTTCATTAAAAAAACGTTTCTATGGCTTGTATTAATCAGAAGTACCTGTAAGTGGAAAAGGAAGTAAAAAAAAGATTGATATGGATTGAGTTTTTGGCTAGAATAATATGACATGATGCTTTTTATTGATTCCTGTTGCAAAATACTCTTCATTCCCCCCCTTCCACAGGGAGGTCAGATTGCAGGGTGAGCCACAGAACAGCTCCTGGGAGCTAGAAGGGATTAAGCGTCTTGCTCTAGGACACTTAAGCATGTTGAATGCTTGCTGACAGGGAAAGGCTTGTAGGTTTTCTAACCACTACTATTATGTCAATGCATAGTGTAGACCCATCAAGTGTGATATTTTCCCCTTCAATAGGCTATACATTCCAAAACTCTACTCCTGCTGCATTGAAAATGAACTACGCTTTTATGCTTAGACAGTCATTTTGGGTTGATAGGGGCATGATGTTCTAAAAGGATGGCCATGTGGTGAGAGATTGGATATTACTGCCATGTTTGTGGGGACTGAATTCAAGCCTTTTAGCCCAAAATGTAATATAACCTGTACTGTTAAAGGATCTGGGCTAATTTATAGGGCTGAGTATCAAGAAGGGTTATACCTGGTGGTGGTATATTGATCTCTTACAGGGGAATTCAGCCAGTGTCTTAGACATCATTGATGTGATTTATAGTGATTGAGATAACTCAAGGAAAAGTTCATAACTTCGTAAAATTAGTGTTGGCTGATGTACCAGATGCATTTCAATACATTTAACCAGTTTGAATACCATTTGTCCTTTGGTGTTTATTAAAATTCTATTTGCGTATGGGCATGGACATGTTAGATATCAACCCCACAATCCCCATGTGTCTCTGTCCATAGGACCCTTTCCCCAGTGCCCCCGGCGCTCTAAACCTAGCAGAATCTTGTGTCACCACCAGCAACTTTGCTTCAACAACAGAGGGCATCATTGAATCAGGGCCATACAAAGGTACATTACACGACCCATTTTTATTGTTTTGTTTATTTTTGCTTTGTTTACTACACATATTGTACGTATTGTCTTAATTTGTTTTGTGATTTTTAGATTCACTTGTTACAGATTTGCATGTGATGGACAACTTATTAGAAATGAGCATTTAAAAGAGAACTTTGTCCAGCCTGTTGCATTATTTGATTGCTTTGCAGCATGCTATGGTTGCAAACTCTCCCTCCCTATGCATCCCCAGTGCTCCAGTTTTGGTTTTAATCTCTGTGAAATTGGAGAGGCTGACATTTGAATTTGTAAAGAGGGACATCCAATTGAGTTTTAATGAATTGCCTCTGATCTCCATTCTGTAATCCTGCTTTCCTTTTCATTGTCATGCCCTTGTTACAAATGCAAATAAATGTAGAGGTGCTAGGTAACACGGCCAGTTTGCCACAATGTTGCCATGACTATTTTCCAGGTTATTTTCATGGGTCAAGGTATGTTTTGGTTAAGGCAATAAATCAACATCTAAATTTTGAATTTGAGACCCTGGTACAACTTTTAGTAACATTTTCATCGTAGAAGATGGCGAGAGCCACCAGTAGCATTATTAAAAACTCAAAGGAAATCAACATCCGTGAGAACTTCCCCCTGACAGTTCTGTAGGTGAGATGATGAATCCGCCGTACTAATGAATCATCACTTTGAATATCTCCCAGGGTCAGCAAGTCAGCCCACATCTCCCGTGGCACCTGTAGCTCCCAGCTCGGCTGTCGCTAGCCGCCTGGCACGCTCTGCCAGCGATAGTCAGGCTGAGAAAGGTACCCACAGCGATGGACTATGGACATGAGGATATTGAATTGTCACCATCTGCACAAAAAATGCAATGTACCGTTTCTCTGTTTTCGGCAGCTTCTTTCCCTCCCTTTGTCCCCACAGGCTACGTTCCATTCAGAATCACTCCTCTCTCGCCTCATCCTCCTTCCTTGACTTTTCAGAATTGTTCTTTGTCTAGCTGTCCACAACCCTTTTGCTGCTATACGTTTGGGCTGGTCGAGATAGTTCTTTGCTTTGCAAAAGCTAATGATATGTGTTAACATACTTCTAACTCCTAAGGGTTAGTCTAACTTCTATTTCTCCAAAAATGTTCTTCTGTTTAGATCTCACACAACCTCTTGATGCCTAAAGCATAATCTTTGGTTATAGATAGAAAAACTGCTTTCACAGAAATCTCAGTGGGTATTCCTGCTTGCATCCTGTGTCCTCGCAAAACTTGGCACCCATATTCTCTTGCAGCATTTTCCTTTCTCCCAAAACTGCAACAAAGCGCTTCTTATTACTGTGACTATTTTCCATTTATTTGAAGGGGAAAATTATGACTATGATTGTATATTAAGGTTCATTTTGATTTGAACAATCATAGATTGTTTTCCTCAGCCTCTTGTCTATGTTCAGGCATTGACACGTGTGGTGACATGACAAACTCATATCATAATTTGATATTTAATACACTTGTGTTGTACTTCCCTAATCTTCACCACAACTCTCTAGTCAACCAATCCAATCACTCCCTAAGTGAATAACTTTTATTTATCCAGGCACTATGAAAGGACAGCCAACGTCTGGGGCCGTGGTCCTTGCAGATGACTTGAAAAACCCTGCCATGGAGAAACTGGACCTCGTGAGAAAGTGGAGCATCAACACATATAAGGTAATCCTCTCTGTCCTTGATTCTTTCTCGACACACACACACTTCATATTTGCTCTCTCAGACAACATTTCCCCTACCACTTCTTTCTTTTGAGTAAGAGATTTATGTTCCTTGCCTTCATTCTCACTCCTCTTTCCCTTAGTCCCATCCTTTATCTTCACACAATTAATTACAGGGTTCCCACGGTCATGGAAAACTTGGGAAAGTCACAGAATTCAAAAAATTTGTTTCCCAGGCTTGGAAAAGTTACGGAAAAAGGAACTTGTGCATATAGTTTTGGAAATGTCATGTCAATTTGTTGAACTCTTAAGTTTGGCTCCACTCTGTCCCTCTTATTGTCTCTTTCACACTCTCCTTTCTCTGATTCACACACACAAACACACATACAGGCACTCTTAGTATGATAAAATGCATTAATTTTTTTTTTTTCAATTCAATGCATTTTTTTTTTCATTGTGTACTAGTGTTTGTTATTATTCCAAGTTCCTAAACTAACTATCCTCCACAGTGCACCAGGCAGATCCTGTCAGAGAAGCTGGGTCGGGGTTCGAGGACAGTGGACCTGGAGCTGGAGGCTCAAATTGAAGTGCTTCGGGACAACAAGAGAAAGTACGAGTACGTGGTCAAACTGGCGCAGACTCTGGCTAGTCAGCTGTCCCAAATGATGCAGACACAGAGGCAGCTGGGGGATGCCTTCACCGACCTCAGCCTCAAGTCACCAGAACTCCACGTGAGTCAGTATGTTTACATCAGTCAGATTAGGTACGTAAGAGTCATCATCCTTACTTGGTGTCCCAACAAGGAGTCATAATGTAATGATGAACCTTTGTAGTGCCTTGTTGGTTGTCTACTTTATAATGTCCAGCATGAAAAACTTAATAGTGTATGATTTTCTGAAGGGATGCATTATGTGTAAATTCTGACAATGCCTAACATAAACTAGGAAGTTGATGGGATCAAAGGCAGTAAAGATGTTTTATTAATCTGCAAGACCTCTTTTATTTCCTGTAAGTAAATATTGTGCATCCCAACAAAAGTAAATCACTTTCACACTTACAACTTTGACAACTGCTGACTACTGTACATATGCGAATAAAAATAATGATACTAACTGGTATCTTCACTCACCTTAGTCACCGTGGGTAACAGTGCCTGATAGACAAAATGTATTGAGATGAACGAGTTTAACTCTGTCCTGTAGGAGGAGTTTGGTTACAATGCTGACACCCAAAAGCTTTTGTCCAAAAATGGAGAGACACTACTGGGTGCCATCAACTTCTTCATCTCTAGTGTGACCACACTTGTGGACAAAACAATTGAAGACACCATGATTAACATCAAACAGTATGAAACTACCAGGTAATTTGTACTCCTTAAAGAGAAACCTGAGATAGGAGTTCCATGTTTGCTCCTAAATATGAATGTATACACGTGTAATATACATTTCTGATGTTATTTAAGAAATAATATGCCCCTAGGATTGAATATGATGCATACCGCACAGACTTGGAGGAGCTGAATCTGGGGCCACGCGACGCCACCACCATGCCCAAGATAGAGCAGTCCCAGCAGCAGTTCCAGATTCACCGTGAGAAGTTTGAGAAGATGCGTAACGATGTCTCCATCAAGCTGAAGTTTCTGGAAGAGAACAAGGTCGGCTAGAGGCTAGTTCTTCTCTACTTACCATGACATCAATAAGGGCCAACTTATTGGCTTTCAGTCAGTTGTGGTTTTTCATCTCTTTTCTCTTGCCTTCTCCCAAACAGGTGAAGGTCTTGCATAACCAGCTCATCCTGTTCCACAATGCCATAGCTGCATACTTTTCAGGAAACCAACAGCAGCTGGAACAGACACTCAAGCAGTTCCACATCAAGTTGAAAATGCCAGGTGGTGACTCTCCATCCTGGCTGGAAGAGCACTAATCACTCCCATCTCAGCTCTAGTGGCTCAGTCTGGGGTGACAGGAAATAGAAAATTCCAAACCTCCACAGAAACTACAGGAAAACCCCTCTCAACTCTGTCCTTGCCTTTCAAACTTTCAGATTTGTAAACCTTTTAGGAAAAACAAAAAAAACACAATCAATAATTCTCAAGTTCCTTTTTACTCTTGTCTGCTTGAGATTGTCTTGATGTTTTACTGAATCATAAAACTCTTCCTCAATTATTTTCATCTCTGCAATTCTTTCAAATCATGGAAATGCACTTTTGTACTGTCTTGACAAATCTGTGCAGCAGTCAGTTGCTGAATACATATGGAAACGAAACAGCCTTTTTATTCCAGCATATGAATGTTGTATCCCAGCACAGTTGACCAGTTGGCATCTAAGGGACACAATGACTGACATTATTTTCATTACTTTTATCAACTTTGACATGAGGATGCATGCTTCAGAAAACTACTCTTAATGTGTAATGCCTCATAATCATGACTTGACACCTGTTGTGACAAACAGAAGAACGGCCTTCAAATTACTGCGTATATAACTATACCTTGTGCTAATTGGTCATATTTATCAGCACCCTGTGTTGAGATTATATACACATGCATTTACTTGTCATATTGGTTATTCACAACAAATGTCAATGCCATATTTGATGTGATTATGCTGAACTGATGTTCCATTCAATAGATATTACCCTCTGTCTTTTGAGTATTTATCCATACAGCCTGTTTGTTGAATCTTAAGACTTGTAATTCCTGAGAAAATGAAGGACCAGCCTTATGTGACTTGATGTGCCTTGATTTATACATTTCTTCACCTCTATGCTGTCTGGTCTTGTTTTCAAAAACAGGCACTCTCACTACCAGTTGCAGGACCTCAATGTTCAGGAGAGAATGGACCAAACACACACGTATGTGCAAACACATAGACACAAGCACACGTGCACACAAAGTACAGTTAGAGCCTGTATACCATTCCACAGTAGACCACTCCACACAACATGAAATGATAGCTGTATAAACCACTCCAATAACTCCAGCGGTTTAAATCTATTTGAAGATATTGTGTGTTAAAATATTGCATTTTGATATTGCACATTTATACATTTTAAACCAAGACAAAAACCTGTAAGAACTGTATGATATATAAAATGTAAACCAAAATGGGTTTGACTTGAGAAACTTGGTATCTTTGTAAATTGGAAAGACCAGCATTGTCTGCCTGAGCTACAAACCTTTTTTCATTGAAAAAAATTGTATTTTTTTCAAAGGGAACAAACACTGGTATAAATAACCAGCTGTCATGTCCTCACTTTGTTGATTTGTACCATTCTTATGGCCCAGTATAGCAGTGTGTGTGTTGTACATCAATCTATTGTTCCCCTGAAGAAATGCATAGATGAACATATATATTTGTAATTTCCTCTACTTTACCATGGGTATATATAGTACATGATGGTTGCTGCCATTTGGCTTTTTTTCCTACTATTGGATGTACTAGTACTAGTATGTACTAGTGGATCTATACCTTTTGTAATAATGAAACATTAACAAATGTTGAGCTGAAAAGGTTATGAATGTGTAACATCTGTGGGAAAATAAAACTGTTTTTTTCTTTAGAAAGTGTCTCCTGTGGTCTTGTCCATGGTTTATGGTGGCAGTGTGTACTCTGGGAGTTGCTAAGTGCTACTCTGGTGTGGTTAGTCTTGCTAATCTGTCCGCATTTGGTGTTTGGTGCAATCTGTCCCACCAGGGGCTCAGAGAGAGCAAGGCCTGTTCATGTGATTTGGCTTATTGCTGACCGAGAGCTAAAGCAAAAAGGAAGTGGACAAAATCATCACAAGGGGTAAGAAATGGCAGTAGCCAATGACACTTGCACTGAGAATTTACAATGAGAGGGAAAATGTTTTTCATTTAAACTGTTGTGCCCTATTCAGGTCCTATGTAACTCCTCAGTCCCTTCTTTTTTTCTTTCTAGATGGAGAGAAGTGGGTTATTGTCTAGCATGTGCTGTTGGCATAAGGATTCAAATTGTGGTAGTCCATTAGATGAATAGGGTGAATCCATCACTAAAGTTTATTGATTCTGTTGCGACCATGTCAGTGATTCTTGTTTGACTTTACCTAAATCCAGGTGCTGGCGGATTCCCTTTGTTTCTTCATAATCATAAACCCACCACACCCAAAGTTATGCATTTGACAGGATCTTCATAATCCTCAGAAAAGCCTTGATAACCTACTGAGAGGATGCTGATGAAAACCTCAGTTAAATGTTTTACCTGTAGATACCCTAAATTGAAAATGGCACTTTAGAACTTATTCATGGGCAAATTGGTCAACCAATCATTTGAACCTTACCTGAACTCACATTGCTACTTTCTAGTAGCTGTTTATGCTTTTCAATGAATAGGAATAGAGAACAATTTGGTTCTGAGGTGGTGCTATATACTACCATGTGAGAACATTTCTAGCACACAAAAATAGGAACCATTGCTGCATTAGTAAATGCTTGTCCTTTCACAAGTGTGGGAGTAAATGAACAACTACAAGTTGTTAGATGCTTTTTGTGACTGTTGTTTAATGGATCAACATCTGTCTGCAGATTTGTGACGTATGCATCATTTTCCATATAAGGCTCTTTATTTCAGCATGGTAGGGTTTTTGTGTCTCTACTGTATGACTAAAATAATATTTAATGTTTTTTATTTTTAGTAATGTTTTTTATAATCTGAAAACACGTGAAGCAATCAACAAAACCATTGTGATATTGGTAATTCCACTGAGAAGACAAGCCAGATGTATCAATAACATGATAAAGGTGCCTTCTGTCCTTGTGGGATGCAATGGTCTGATCACAGTGTAGTAATAAAAGCTATAGGCTACATTCTTGCCCCCAGTTTTCTGTACCAGTTTTTATTCCAATGACTTATTTTACCTATCAGACTTGTGCTAGGCACAACAATACATGCATGTTTGTGTGTGTTTACACTGTTCAATGATTCAGCATCCTGAGTGACAGCCAATCTATAGCATTACACATGAGTCCCAGGCCCATTTACCAAAGTGCTCACTGAGCAATTATACAGCATACTCATATGACTGCTTAGTCCCTCAGCACCCCAAAGCAAAGGATATGGCTTTGTAGTAGTCATTATGACTTACACCAACAACAATTCATATCTGAGTTTTCTCAACTGGTCATCTTAGAAGAGAATTGAGGATCAATACAAGCTCTTCTGCTGAGTAGCCTTGCTTTTGGCATGACATGTCTAAAAGATATGCTTAACTATATGAAAAGACTTTTGTTGTTGTTGCCATATGCTTTATCTAACACACACCATTTGCTCTATTCAACATAACTGACGTCAATCCCCAAATGAGTGAAATCATATTAGATACGCCACCTCAGCAAGGGATGAACAGCTCCAGGGAAGAGGTTGTATTTCATTTTGAAATGGGCCTGCTCATGAAGGGATAGGGAGCTAATTCATTCATGACTTTATTAACACCCAGTAGGATTTCACTACTTATCATGTAGTTCAAATCGATGGAGCCACAGCCACCCAGGATTCACTCTCCCTGCCTCCAATTCATCCTCTGGGCCCAGTTTTTAGAAAAACATCTGCTAGGATTTCACTACTTGGATTGGATTAAATCTGAAATTTGGGATTTTCAAAACAAATGACATTCTGCTCATTAAGATTGGGATTTGTATTTGGTAATCCAATCCTACCTCTATTCAAGTTTAAATGTTGTGTCTGTGTCTTTCAAAACTAAGAGTTTGCTGGCAAAATCAGGACAATTCCACTGGAAGGGTGGAATGTGTGTGGGTTTTGTAGAAGATATTATATATAACTAAGAAATTGTGTTATTTTATCTTTTGATTTTATTAAATGAACTAAATCTTCAAAACAAAGTCTCATACCAACTGATGGACAAACTGCTCTTATGAACCTTTATTTTTTAAAGGGGTCCTTGAATTAATGACTTAAAAGAGTTTGCAGAGAAATTGGAAGTTTTCTTTTGAATTACTTTTGCCATCCAATGAGAGTGGATTGTCCAAAAGGGGAAAATCAGTATAATTCTGATCCAGATTAAAAATTTGAAAAACTGGGTCATCATACTCAACTTCATACTTCCAGTCTACCCAAGAGAGGACTTATAAAGAGTCATAAATACAAAGGCTGACCCCCAGTTAGTGATGCAACCACTAATATAAACAAACAATTAATTCATGCATTTCACCTGAATAGTCCCTCTCCTCTTGCATCAGTGTGATACAACATGGCAGGTTGTGTACTAGAATTCAATAAGATGTGTGTCCTCTTTAAAAGGGGTGACCTCTGGTCTAAGAATAAAAAGGTGAGGAAACTAGGTGTCGGTGGGTTTCCTCCCTGCACTACATCCCTGGCTATACCACCGACTGCATCTCTAGTTTACCCATCTTTTCATTTCCCACTGTATCACTGGTTACAGCCCTGTGATCAGCAAGAGGCATTGCACCAGTGGTCACAAGCTGTGTGTGGTTACGCGCAGGGCGAGGGGTGCGCGCGCCTCCTCCACCTGGCCCAATCACGTACAAGAAAGCGCACACCGCCGTCTGGCCGCTGC
>OOFE01004929.1:1744-14133 GCA_900323365.1 Monocentris japonica
CACCTCCCTCCCTCCCTCCCTGATGCCTTCAAAGACCTCCTCCCCACCTACTTCCCCTCGATCTTTCTCAATTCAATGGTGCTTTATTGGTGTGAAATACGATAGTACTGATGGCCAAAGCAAAAACAACCAATATAAATAGATTTGGTTAGCAACATGTAGTGGCTGAAATAAATGCTTATGGCATAAAACTATAGCATACAGTAAGTAGTGTAAAACTGATGTAAGTTATGTGAAAATAGATTATATTAAGGAGAATAAAGCATGAATTAAAAACTTGTTCTTATTTTCCTCTACATCACTGAATAGCAACCATGGCAATGTAACATTAATAACAACAAATTGTTCAGTAATACAGCAATTGGTCAATTAATCAATGGACAAATTTATCAAAGGACATACTATAAGTCATGTTTGAAATGAACCCTACAGGGGGTCGTCATTAATTCATAGATTATAGAGAAATAACGTTATAAAATCCTTATCTGAACTTAGTTAAATCATATTTTGCTGAAAGTTGACACAGCATTTTTTAAACAAGGATGGTTCAGCAGGAGAATTAAAAAAAAAAACTACTATACCATGAATGCACATTTTTTGCAAGATGCAAGATGAATATGAATCAAATGAAAATTAAATGGAGTGGACAGAAGTAGTAAAGCTGAAGTGAAATAGAAAGAAAGAATCTGAATCAAGCAACAGTGAGTGGGAGGGTCAGAGCATGAGTAGGAAAGCCAAGATGACTGAGCAAACAGCATGGAAACTTATGATGATATTTGCAGAGAATGCAGGAGGGAAACTTCACCCTGTGCAGCTAACAACCTTATAAAGCAACAGATAGGTGAGCAAGCCAGATTTCTTTCTGCACATAATCAAAGTCAGCAAGGACACATCTTGAAAATTAAGTTTCTTAATGATATAAGTGTGAAATGCCATGGACTTGGTAGTAATGTAAAGGTCAGAGGAGTAATTAGTGGGGTTCCTCAATCCATAAATATGAGGGATCTGAAGAAGAGATAAAAAGGATGAAAGGCGATTGAAGTTTAAAAAAAGGCCAGCAGGAAGAAAGTGCCTGTAGTTCATTTTGAGAAAGAAAAGCCAAAGAAAGTGATGATAGGATAAATGTGTTCTCGCAACGATAGTCATATATATCTTACGAAAAGTTATGCACCCTTGAAGCTGCCGCTATACTTCATGGGAAGTTGGGCGAAAGTGACAATCGACACCCAAAGCGATGAAAAAACGTTGTCTTTGGGGTCCGGCATGACATTCCTATGCATGTCTCCGAGGCAAACTTTTTTTGTCCCTCCCCTCCCCGTGGTCTAGTGATGCAGCCCTCCTCCTATCTGCCATTGGTCCAAATATCACATGGTTGGCTGTTTTGGTCAGAGTTTGGTCAGAGTTGAAGTTTCTACGTGTGGGAATTCCAGAATGCGTCATACGTCTCCTTGCGTTCTCCGCCTCCATCGCATTCTCCGCCAGCGTAGCACAGAGCTTCAACTGGAGTATATTGTCCACGTTGTTTGTTGGCATCGCTTTGGGTGTCGATTGTCGCTTTTCGCCCAACTTTGCTTTAGCTTTAGTTGTACTTTACCCACGCATTGATTTGTACTATACCTACGCTTGACCAGATGCCTAATGCAAAATCAAACTACTTCGGTCAAGGATAGGCAACTAAAACAACTTCAGTGAAGGTTAGGCAAGTAAAATAACCTTTGGTTAAGGTTCGAGTTCAATTTTAAGGTCAGGGTACGGTTTGGATCATGCTTAAATAAGAAAAACTTTTGCTGAAAATGAAAACTTCTTCACATGAGTTGGTAATTGAACCTGGGTCGTTGGACTTGAAAGTAAATGGGTAACACTTTATATTAAGGAACACATATTTGTACCTATTGTACAAGTTTTCCCTCAATAGTCTCCCAATTTGTGCTTACTACACAACAGCTTGAGCTTGGTCATGTGGCCAACTTGCACTCCATCCACAACCCCCGACCACACCCCCACTTCAAGCCGACTAGCCACCCCGAGGCAACAGGTGAATACAGGTCATCAGGATCGGCACCGCCTGAGTGACTCACAGACTCACTAACTTGCGCTATCAGTCTTGTGTTGTCAGCTAATTGATTGCAACAACAGGCTGATTTTTCAGTCCTGGCCATACATTTTGGGAGACAATGGCCTCAATGGCCTCAAGGGCCTCAGCCTACGAGGATATCAGCCGCCCCTTTCCAGCAGTTTGGAGATCTGGCGAGGTGATGGCTGTTCCCAAAGGAGAACATTGTGGAATGCATGGTACTGGAGCAGTTCGTCGAGGTACCTGGCTAACTGTACCAATCTCATATAACACTGCATTGAGACACCTTCTGGTGTGAGGTCATGGCCACAACGTTTGCCTGAACACAAAAAAAGTGCTTCAAGCCATGCTAGAAATGGGAGTAATAGAAGAGTCGAACAGTGAGTGGTGTAGCTGCATTGTCCTGTTCCTCAAGTCCAACGGGTCTACACTCTTCTGCATTGATTACTGCAAGGTGAACGGTGTGTCCAGGGTTGACGAACTCCTGGACCGGCTTGTCATAGCTCCTTTTTCAAGACATTGGATTTGACCAATGGCTACTGGCAGATTCCCTCGTCTCCAGAAGAAAAGGAAAAACTTGACTTCTCCCCTCTGTACGGGTCGTAACAATTCATGACTCGTCCCCTCAGCCTTTCCAGCGCTCCAGCCACCTTCCAACGCCTTATGGATCGTGTACTGTGGGGTACTTTCATTAGAGTAACGTGTGCACCCTGGTTGCCTGTGTCTCTGGCTGTTCATTCCCCTGAGAAATACAGACATTGTTAAAAGACGGTGTTTTTCGAAAAAAAATCATTTGGAGACATTTAAAGAACAAAGTTAAGAGTTATTTTTTGATGGGTCTACTGAGAATTATACCAAACGTATATTGGAAACATTCATGTGGGGTTACATCTTGATGAAACATGCAGACAAAAAAAATTCTTAGTGAAAATAACGACATACTTGAGACGTTGACTTCACTTTATCTGAACTCATGTTAGCTCTTTTTTAGATGTGGAAATGTGGAGAAATGCATTTTACCTTTTAGTAAACCTGGAAAAGATCCCCTTAAAGTTAAGAATTACAGTCCAATTGCACTCACACTCCTATCAAAGTGGCTTCTGTAGAGTCAGAAAAATGGAAACTGAGGTCTCAGATAAATTTGAAAATAGAAAAAAAAAGAATGTGTATATGAGCAGTTAAGACAACTCCTATTAATGCTTTGCGTATACTTCTCTTGATCTTAGATGCAGTAAACTGTCACTTGCATCTTGGGTTCGTCTGAAAGGACGTGGGAATGGGAATCCAACAAAGGAAATTCTTAATGAATGTTGGGAGTATGCTACTTTCAGAAGAATTGGCTTGCAATATAGGCATTAGAGCAGAAGAATATGGACTGACACAATTGTATGTATGGCAATTCAGTCGAGGGTGTCTTTTGTAGACCTACACTTAAGTGATAAAAGATAGACAGACTGGAAAGAGATTGATGATATAGGAAGGATGGTAGAAATAATTTTTATGTCTTTCTGGAAAAATACTGTATACAGATGAATCTAAAGAACCAGACAAAGAATGTACTGGTATAGGTGTATATACTCCATAATTTGATGAAGAGCAATTGAACTCAATTGAGAATTGAGTATTTATCAGTATCTGAAATGACAGCTACTGGATTACAATGGGAAGAAAGCACACAAAAGGAAGGAGGTGAACATGAAGATACCCCTTGGTAGAGGTGAGGCTACATATAGTGCAAGATCAGTACTGCGGAATATATTTTCATTTGGGGATTAATGTTTTTCAAACGTTTTTATTTGTGACTTCATAGTTATTACAATGCAATCTCTCTCCCTCTCTCTCTCTGTCTCTCTCTGTCTTTATCTATCCCTCTCTCTCTCTCTCTCTCACCCTCTTCCTGACAGTAGCAGGGGTCTGTGAAGAGGCCTCCACTTCACTGTAGGCCAACAGAGAGCAGTGCCAAGACTCGGGTTAGAGTCTAGCATTTAGAGTCGCTCTCGGTGTGGGTATATGGGGATGTGAGGGAAAGTTAAGGTTTAAAGTTATTTTACCTTTTGTTGAACCTGGAAGTCAGAAACACATGCACACATTGTGAGTGAGATCAACATGAGCGGTTATGTGGTTGTTTCTCCTGAGTTGAATTTGAGAAATAGGAGAAAATGCCTTTAGTCTGTTAATTAAAAAGAGCTCATTTGTGTCTAGGAGACATAAAAGGTAGAAATATGAGATCTCGTCTTGGATTTTGCTTTCCTATGGGGTAATTCCAAATCATTGGGAAAAGTTTCACTTTGAGCTACTTCAAATTTGGGGTTAATGTATTAGATATTTATTTTATCGTTGATAATTCACAAATAGACAAACATTAGGGCCACGGATCCCCCAGGGACCCATACGGGAAGATTTTTGTTGCATACACAGCAAAATTGTCAATGTTAACTTAACTCTGAGAGTGTAAAAATCAAGTCTACGCCAGTGTTTCTATAAGTCCACACCCATCAGTTAATTCAGCCGCCGCCCCAGAGCCGTCAGCTACATGGGTGGACCGACAACTCTCCAATCAAGGCTTGTCAACTCCAAGTAATTCTCACTGAAAAACCAACACTTATTAACACCGAAAACCTTGCTGTGTTGCTCATGTATTTTCGGGGTCTAAGATAAATCCAGAAAGTGGGGCCATTTAGAAAGCTGAGATATTTCAGTTCTAGCAGCCAGATTTTCTAGTGTCGATTTTGCATTGCATAATGAGATGAGAATGAAACCTCTGATTATAATATAATAATATAATAGTCATTCTTATACATTCTCTTTTGCTGGGTACCCCCTGGAAATGCCTCAAGGACCCCTGGAACCCCCTCTAGGACCACTGAAACCCACTCCTGGACCCCTGGGACCTCCTCTAGGACTCTAGCCCCCTCAAGGAACCCCCAGACTACACTTTGAGAGCCGCCGATCAAAAGGAGTGTTTGTACAAGAGTATGAACAGGTGGGCAGTAACCATCAGTGGACTGTCAGTTTTAACTCCCCCCGGTTGTTGCAGTTGGGAGTAGCAGGCCTGTCTGCTTGCAGCTGTTGCTGCTACTGCATACTGCAGTGCTGAAATAGCCCTCCACTCATCTTCCCACACTTCTCCCAGGTCTGAACCCCTCTGTCACCCCTTTTCTCATGCCCCCTCCTTCCTCCGATCAGGCCTTCTGGCTGTAAGCCTGGGACTTCTGGAAATACGTTCATCTTTCATCCCTCCGCCCGAGATTGTTGTAATGACAAGTATCCCTGTCATTCAGCAGGGCCAGATGTTTCAGGAGGAAAAGGCTTCCTTCCTTCTATCTGTGTGTGTGTGTGTGTGTGTGTGTGTGTGTGTGTGTGTGTGTGTGTGAAAGCATGACCACTCTGACAACTCCGGAGATGAGACCAGAGGCAGGATGTTAAGAGCTTATAGCCGTAGGCTGACCATAACTGACTTCTACTACTGTAATTAGACGCTGTGGTCTGAGTGTGTGTGTGAACATTAACATGTGCAAATACATACGTGTGTGTACCTGTGTGAGAGGTTCAACAAGAAAAATGGACCAGTAATGTTAGGCTGAAGGAATACTGGAACTGGGGAAGCGCCAGAGTATTTCCTCCTCTGTAATACCAGATCCGTGATTGAGGTAGCTGTGATCCCTCTCTAATTGAGTGGTAATTTATCTAAGTGCAGTGTGGTAGTTACCCTTTGTGCCTCCACTCTGGATGTTAGAGCGCTACAGTCCATTATCAGCCTGTCAAACTGGGTAGAGGGCTGACAGACTGCAGACCCTACTTACCAAGACCAACTAACCAAACCTGTTCATCTGGATACTCATTGACATTTTCTGTGCTTTGTGATTAATGATCAGTGATCATAGTACATATTTTATGTCGTAACACAACACAGCAATGACCAATTTCTTCTTGCATAAAGCTGTCTGGGACTTGGCACAACCAATACGCCACTGCTTTTAAAGGGGATGAAATGAGCTGATTTGATTGGGCAGAATTGACCAATCAAGCATTCACCACACCAACTGGTAATGCATTCCTCTTAATCCAACCTCTTTGATCACTGGGCCGCAGTTGCACCTTTAGACTTTAGACCTGCACCTTGATTGTTGATCATCTACAATCTATTGGGATTGAGAAAATGTTCCTACAGGTTCTACTACTTAAAGGGCTCTCCTACAATGGGAGCCCCTTTCATTTTTTACCCTTCATTCATTGTTTCCAGACCATATTGATATGTGGTTCTAAATCTGAATCTCAGGCATGTGACTTGTATTTAAACATTCAAATCAGATTTTTTGAAGGGTTGCCATGGTTACCAGTCAGGTTTATGAACTGACTTATTTCAGGCCGACAGTAAAACTTTATGCGGGATAGACAGTAATAGTTAAGTGTTATAGTTAGTTCCTTCTTGCCTGTATCATCTGATGATGAAATTGTTGTCGACTTGCACGCAAAACATCAAAATCCCAAAAATAAAGAGCCATCTTTGAGCACCTTCCATGTTAGCTAGCTTGACCAAAGTGTGTGGGTGCAATGAGGATGTGACATTTTTTCTTATTGTAAATCTGTGCATGCCTGTCTTTTCGAAATGTCTTACAGTTCACATTGGTATCTGATATACCTTACATTTTAAAATACATATGAACAATCAACTTGGATTTGAGCCAATATTCAGAATTGAGCATAATTGCCTGCACTATGAATGCAGCCTTAGGAACATCATGGCATAAATCATGCCCAGTTCTGAAATTGTTGTCTATTCTTCTGCCCTGCCCTCAATGATAAAAGATTGTGTAATAGGAACATGCATCCTACATCCTACATTTTGAGTGCGGACCATACTCTCCATGTTGATCTCCTTCCCTATCTTCCTTCTCCTCATCTTCTTCTCCCCTTCTTGTCTCTAATGTTAACCCTTATCTTCAACTTCTTCTGCCTGATATTCTACATGTTTATCTTCTCTCCCCCTCCCTCCCTTCCTCTCTCTGGGCCTCTCAGACCAGAATAGTGGGGATTAAGTTCCAGCAGAGGTAATATGATAATGTGTTATGGGATGCTCCCATCTGGCATCACAAGACTGTTGTATTTCTTCAACAGTGCTGCTGACAGGCAAGAATAAAACAGGCCTGAATTTGAAATGGTCATAAATTGCATTTGAAGGGTTATTATTAGTGATGTAGCAGTAAATACAAAGGTGGGTAAACTAAAAGTGTTAAGTGTTTTTTTCCTTACAAAATCCTATATTCAGACAAATTTGCAAATAATACAATTTTTCAAGTGGGTAAACAGAGTATTGGTGGGTTTACCCAACACTCTACTCCCTCTGTACTATACATTATACTTGCAAAACTGCACAGTTGTGTTTTGCAATACAACACGGTGGGTTAGCAAAAGAGGAAATCACACACATGCCATGCAAATACAGTATATATTAAACATACACATGTCCTCTTGTAAGAATAAGCGTCATACAGTTCAGTACTTTTTGTACTTTGTTAGAAATGATAGCATTCACAGTGATACTCCTGTGAGAAATCCTTGTCCTAGATTTAGCCCAGCATTTTGTTTCGCTTAATGTTGTTTATGTCCTCTCTCAATTCACTGTGGACCCCTGTCTCAGCATCATTCACAGGTAAGGGACTCAGACATCAGGTCAGGAGAATTGTGTGCTGTGTACGTGAGTGTGTGTGTGTGTGTGTGTGTGTGTGTGTGTGTATGTGTGTGTGTGTGTGTGTGTACCCAGTGTCCCATGGCACCCACAAAAACAATGTACTTTACTTTATGTACTGTATGTAACTTTATCTCTGTAATATGGTAATGTTAGAAAGAATCCCAAGTCTGCAATTCAATTCTTTATTCTAGTGGTTTTCAACCATGTACGATCATGACCGAAGAGTCTACAACAAACACTACAACTGAATATTTGATGAAAAAACACCACAGGAATGAGCACCAAAGATGGAGACAATAAAACAACAGGCCACCTTGACAATTCTATCTAGTCTTGTTCTGCTCTGAACATTTAAATTGCCGAACCAGGCTACCATGGCGAACATCAGCACAGACTCAATAAAACGTCTATAAAAACAAGACATTATTTAATTGCTAACATTAAAAAAGTTAATTTTCCATCCTTTCCTTTCCTTCCTTCTTTATTTGCATATGGTGTCTGTATTTTCCTCAAATGTTTATTTACCGTCTATTTGTCTATTTGACCGTCTTTGCCACCGTATGTGCAGGGTTTTGTGGTGCCTGAAATCAATGGCCACATCCTTTGTTTTGGACACATTGAGTTGTAAGCAGAAGTTATCTCACCATTCCACAAATTTGTCCAGGCCCATGCACCGCCTCTCTGCCTGCAGCAGAGTGACGAGAACAGAGTCATCTGCAAATTGAATGATGTAGCGGCCCTTGTGTGTGCTGCGGCAGGTTGCCTTTTTGTGTGTGTTTTCTCGGGGTCTCTGTTGAACTGCATGTGGAAACTGGCAGTAAGCTCTGGTAGACCCATTGCATTTTTTTCTGTGCATTGTTCAGTTATTTAAAATGCTTTTTCCATTTCAATTTTTTGTGTGATTTAAATTGTGTTGTGTGTTTGTGGAATGAACAGATTTATACCAAGCTCCCCAGTTCAGGCCGCTTTTCAAAACTTGATAATTGAGTAACTGTGTTGTCTGTTTGTGGCTTGGTTGTCACCACTAACAAGGGGAATGATTTCTGGTGGGTTTTCCACCGCCCCAAAATATCCCTGTCATCAGTCATCACGAAAATGTGAGTGATGTACTGCTGGATCTAGAGGCACGTTCTCCCCGTAGTCCACCTCTTGTCTGATGGGGGCCGGCTTGCTTCAGGCTGGCTGACAGTATCCGCAGCCGGCTGTACTTTGGCCATAAGAATAAGGCCAGCTTGTGTGTTGGTTCAGATCCCCACATTTTTGTTTAACCACTCCAGGTGTCTTTGGCGGACGATGGCCTGATGTGGAGTGTCTGTGACCTATGGCTGTGGTGCTTCAGTTACTCATACCATGGCAGCACAAGATTTAAGGTAGGGTATTGGTCACCTTCCAATTCCCTCTGAGCCTCATAGAAAAGTCAAAGAACGACCAAAAGGACATGAGATCATCATGAGAGATAGCTTTCAAAAAAACATTCTGCTGTATTTTTAGATGGCAACATGCTCTCTGCTGTAATACAACCACAACTTACATGAACATTTTTCAGTGCTTTTACATTATTGTCATTTAGTAGATGCTTTTATTCAAAGTGACTTACAAGGGTTATAGTTGACACTATGTGGGGATTGAACCCATGATCCTGAAACTGAGAGTCTCATGCTCTACCAACAGAGCTGTCTGGGCAGACAACTTGAAAGCCTGTCCCTTCAATGGCCTTGAATGGCCTGATGTCACAACAGCAATGTAACGCTGATGACATGATCACTCCCAATTCCAAAAATTAGGAAATCAAATGCTGGATGTCGCTAAACTATATGTCTGAGAATACTACTCTAAATATTGATAACTGTGTAATCTCCCAGAGTCCATACATCAAAAATTCGATTCGACCCAAATTAACTAAGGCAGACGCAGAAATTTTAGTACATACCTTTGTATCATCAAGAATTGATTATTGCAACGTCCTCTTTTCAGGCTTACTGACTGAGTGCATTAAACATCTCCTACAGAATGCTGCTGCCAGAATCCTGACCTTTTTTGTTTCAGTATTATTTTTTGCCTTTATTTGGACAGTCAACAGTGGAGAGAGAGACACAAAAGATTGTGGAGAGAGAGAGGAGGCATGACGTGCAACAAAGGTCCCGGGTTGGATTTGAACCGTCTCTTCAACATTTGACCAAACTTAGCCTTACACAGTTAAGGAGTGGCTCACTTACTCTTTTCTCAGAGTAAGGCTAGACCAGTTAGCTCACCCTAGCTCAGATTCCTGCCGATGGACATTCAGCATTTAGCTTACATGTCCTGTTCTCCTTGTCTATCTGCTCCTGTCCACTGACACTGGTCATATCTGTCTGTGTGAGTGATTACATGAATGAGTCTGTCTGTGTGTATGGGTGTGTCTCCTATCTGTTTCCAGGCTGTAGCTGGGCAGTGTTGGCATCCGCGTGGTCCTCCACCCCTAGGATGATGCTGACTGAGCTGCTGTTTGCTTTGACGGCCCACATCAGATGTGGATGTCCCACCCAAATAAACTATTATGTCTATTCTGTATACTCTGCTTGCCCAAACTTGGCGTCTATTGCACGCCCGACTGTCCTGGTAGGGGGATCCCTCTCTGTGTAGCTCCTCCCAAGGTTTCTTCCATTTTGTTTCCTAAAAGGTTTTGTGGGAGTTTTTCCTTGTCCTCTGCGAGAGTCCAAGGCTGGGGGGTGTCGTGTACCACCATTTATTGTTTTCACACTTTGGGCATTGTGAAGCCCTTAGAGACTGTAACCAAGGTAGATTAAGGGCTATACAAATATATTTGATTTGACTGTAGTAGTGATGTCCGATTTGCAAACGAATCGTTCAAAATAAACAACAGCTCATTTAAGTGAGTAAGTTGATTCGAACAACAACAATACTATGTCTCTTTAGGAACTACCCTGCTCCTGCCTTGCCAATAACACCAGAGCTGGCTATTATCTATAAACTAGTCATAATCACTCATACATTGTCAAACATTATGAAACACTCAAAATATTCCAGCATGCTGGGTGACTTGCGTGTCTGTGTGTGTCTGAACCGAACGGCCAGTGTGAACGAGTGAGTGAGATGGGGTTACTGATTCGGGTGCTGCTGAACGGACATTGTTTGGATTTGTTCGTGAATGACTCGACAGTGTACTGAAGTGAATGATAAACGAGAGTCTACTTCTGCCTACGCGGATCGAAGAACCATTCGTTTGCGAACACCTCACCAGTACACTTAATCACTATACCGAACCAAAGCACTGAACGAGGTTCGATACTATGAACGTGAACAAAGCATGTCCGGCCAAAACAACAGTTTGGTCTAGTTTGTGAGCAGAATGAGCCAATCCAAAAGACCATTATGAAACATTTTGTAGAATGTATAGTAGTACGCTGACATTCATACATACATATTAACTTGACCTATTTGAAACGGAAAAGAAAGGTAGAATGTTCAACTAATTCCTTTTATTAGCAAATAATTCTATAAATATTATTATTGTTATTAACCTGTAGGCTATTTGGTGTTTTATATGCTATTTGTCTTGTGTTTTTACATGGTTGTGGGATACGTGGTTCTTTGCAAGTAATGCTGTGGCAGGGGAAAGAGCAGGGAGCCCACAGTGTTGTTCACTGTGACATTGTCATTTTTTTACTGGTGAATTATAATTAATCGATTCTGAATCAATTTACTAGTGTCGGACAGCCAGAAAGAATTGAGTTAGTTAGTCAGTCTTCCCATCACTAGACTCAAGCCTCATAGCATAGCTCAACTGTGGTGCCTACATGTCAACACAGTCCTACCTGTAGCCATCTGTTATATACAGCCTGCAGAACCAATGGACAAAAGTACACAAGATCAAAGCCATATCATGCATTGCATCTCTTCCTCCACCTCAGTACAGATTTATCCATAAATTAAACAGTAAGAGACCCAAAGAGCAATGCTGGATTCATGCCTGCAATAATAATAATAATCTTTATTTGTAAAGCACTTTTCAAGATGATGAAAAAACTGGTAAGGTATATAAAATGTATTCACACACATGCATGTCAAAACATATACATATAAAGTCATATCACTTACTTGTAGAAGAGTTTCTCTTTATTTTTACTATTTTCCACATTTTAGAATAATAGTATCATCAAAACTATGAAATAACATGAAAGGAATTATGCAGTGACCAAAAAAATGTTAAACAAATCAATACTATCTTAGATTTTAGATTCTTCAAAGTAGCCACCCTTTGGCATTAGGCATTAACAAGCAAAGAAATTCCACAAATGAACTTTTAAAGGTCACAATCACTATGTGTGCTTTTAAAATAATGATTTAATCATTGATCTTCAACATTCTCCACCTCTAAATTTAAAATTTCAAGTTCTAAATGAAAACTACTCATTGGGGGTGCATTTCAAAAAAACTTTTTTTTTTAATTTCAATTTTAGTTTTGAAAAGAAATTCATACATAGGGATCAACTTCACTATTTATATTTGTCTAAGAAACTAATTTCAAGCATTTAAGCATAAGTCTTTAGATCAAAATGTCTTTAAGATCATGAGAAACACTCAGGTGTGTCCAAACTTTTGACTGGTACTGTACCTCCTAGT
>OOFE01004938.1:8428-19099 GCA_900323365.1 Monocentris japonica
CTTGCCACAGAGAAGATGACTCTGTCTATTGAGGAGTTTGGAAGTGAGGTCAAGGAGGTTTAGTATCACTGCAACATAATTCTAGTATGACAGTACATGTTTGAGTAACACTTCAAAGTAGCTTCCATTGTATCTGCGCCTAATAGACCATAGTATGTAGTTATCTGATAGAGCATCACCAAAGCCAGACTCCAGACGCTCACTCACACATATAATCAAAGGACACCTGAGTAATATAAAACAAATATTGCTATCGATCTGCAGTCTTTAATTTCCTCCCCCCTCTAATAACACTGAATACCAACTTCGGGCTTCCAGCCTTCCACCATGAACCACAGATTACCGCATCAATTCTGGTCTAAGAAGATCTATTGATGAATTCCTTTGTTTGTTTTAGCCTGTTATTTTGTCGAGGGCCTTTATTAAACACTGCACCTGGAATAAAGAAGTTGTTTGTTCTTTTCTTTCCTTGACTTTCAAGACATTTATTTTGGCTCCAGTCTCTTCATTTGATGGTCTTAGTATTATGTGCTGTTTGTGTTTTAAGGGAAGAATGGGAGGAGAGGGGGAGGGAGGGAGGAAGGAAGGCATTCAATAGGTTGGTCTATTGATCTAATATTCTTCTTTCTCCTCCTCCTCTTTCTCCTCCTTTTTCCCTTCTTCCACCACCTTGGGCTCAGCCAGTAGGGGATGCAACTAGGAAGGGGAGGCAGTCAGCATCATATGATCGCCCCTCGGTGGTTGAGCACCGCCCCCCTTCGGCGGGACGGGGGCCGTCACATTCGTCTTTGTCACAGCGCGGCGTGCCACCCATTCATCAGGCCTGCCAGCAATGGCATCCCTTCCCTCTGTGTGCCCGGAGACTGGGCACGTCTGGGCCTGACTGCATCCCAGATACACACATAGAGCAATGCACAGACACTCTGATGGATTTATTTATTAGGCCTTTCATTACCCAGGGGGCCAATGGTGAATCGCAATGCACTGACTGCCACAGCAATGCACAGCTATGCTGTTGCCCTCTGAGTCTACTGCTGTCGTGGACAGGATTTCAGAGAACAGAATAATCTTTCGGACAGTGTCTCATTAGACCCAGAAACATTTGGAAAGTGAAAATAAATTAATAATAACACAACGTACGTAACATACACACAAAAGACAATTTGTTCAGGTTTCTGTACATTTGCAGTGCAATAGACCTTTATATAGACAATTTGATCCTATCTCTCCACCTTGCCTGAGCTGGAATTCTATTCAGTTTTTATCTGACTACGCAGGCGAAAACTCCCTCTGTTTTATTATGTGGCCCAGTCTGCACAATTCCAATGGCTTTATGATCCTGGTTTTAAAAAGTCAACTCAGAATCTGTTCATTTGTGCGTGACAGCCTGCAGATTCCAAAGCAATTGGAGAGAAACCAACCACCAAGTAGATGTGTGGGGATAGAGTTCAATACTGCCTGCAAAACTTAGTATTATTGATCGCCCAGGATGGTAAATTCAATATAGTCTAAAGAAGTTAGAATTGTGGATCTACAAGCCAAGCAATTCAATAGTGTTCAACCAGTGCAATGGTGAGGATCTGGGCACTGTCTGATTCAATCCTAGAAGCTGTGGAGAAGGCTAGCAGGGATAGAGGAGCCAACAAATGCAATACGCTGCAGCTTCGGAGAGGATCTTTGGAGTCAACAAATTTAATAGAGCCACTTTATCCCCTCATATGTTCTGGCAACTAGATTTAGAGTGTGGAGGTTTCCCCTTTGAAGCACCCAGGAGCTCTGGAGTTTATTCTAAATAAGCCATTGTCTTTATTGCATCTTTCTACAAGTCCAAGCCCTGGTTTAATTATAACAAATCCATGCCATGTGTTTTTCATGTTTGCCAGTAATGAGGGATGCTTTACAGGAAATTGCTCAAAGCATCTTCTGTCAACAACAGCGGCAGAAAGGAGACACCTCCTTCCCGCCTTTCATTTCAGTTTTACTCTGGGTGTAAACATCACTAAACTCCTTGTCTCTGATTCTATTCAGGAGGAGAACAAGCAGATCGCTTAAATTATCACAACGGTAAAGAGGTGTTCAGCTGACTAGAGAAGAGGTTCTTATTTAAGACCCACGGTTGAGATTCAAAACCATCTAATCCTGTGAGACCGTGTACGACACAATGGTGACAAGACTCTCGTCTCACCCTGGACATTTACAATCAAGGCCAAATTAAATGTGGCATGAATTAGCTGCAGATAACATAAACTAGCGCGCAGGGGATGGAGGACGGATGTACACCACTCAAGAGGATACGACACATTTCTTTTCAATTAAGAGTTTGAGCAACGTCAAGCTGTAGCTTTAATACCTGCCATTCTCTCATTAGGGTGAAGAATCACTCGTTAAAAATAAGGAGGAAGAGAAGGAGCAAGTTAAGCATTTCTAATTGCTGCCATGTTTGTTTCCTAATGTGTGGCCGGCAACACGACAATTGTCTGGTTTGAAAACAAAAAAGGAAACTTGGAAAGGTATTAAAGTGTGTACTGGGAGGAGGAAGAGGCATGCTAGGAATGCTGAAATAGAAATTTAGCTGTGAGGAACCCTGAATAAAACAGGCACTGGTTGTAATCCCAACACTATACTGCACTGTCAAGCAGCTAATAAAAATAGGCTGGTGGCAGATCAAGTCTGATTCAAATACATTCAAAGCCTTTCTTAACTGAACTGCAAAAATCCTGATCTGGCTCATTTTCAGACTATTTTTTGCACCCCCTTTTCTCAGATTTTTCTACTCTCCGTTTCTCACTTTCCATTGTTCTCTGGGTCTCTCTCTCCTCTCTCACTCCTGCTCCCAATCTCCCCCCTCATAGTATCATTGCTAAATCTATTTGGAACTGCCGCTGGGAGCAATTGAGCAGAAATGGGTTTGTGCACATCTTGAAAACTGTGTCTGTCATAAAAACACAAAGGTTCAGCACAAAGAGCTGGTTAAATATCCATGTGTCTGGCCATTGGTAGCCTGCAGGTGTCCTCAGTACCAGGACTACTGTTGACTTGGAACAACATCAGAGCAGCACACCCACCGTAGCTTTGTTTTAGCAATGTGTATACCAAAAAAAAAATCAATTCTCTGTCTATATGGGACTGCTATGTGTACTGCACGGGCTATTACACAACTTGACCACACTCAAAGCAAGCTAGGATGACCAGCAGGTACAAATGTACTGCTATCACAATAACAATACCTCAGAACCAATAGCGGTATTGCTCTGCCTAGAAAGACGTCACACTCTCTCCTGTTGACGAATCAAGTCGTGGGGATGAAACCATGTGACAGCGCTGCCTCCATTTGTCGGAGGGAGATAATATGACTTCAGCTAAAGCCCTCTGAACCTCAAAGAGCACGTTCATCTCCATGACTTTGAATTCATTACCCATCAAAGATAAGTCTCCTTTTCACGCACAGAGCTCTATTTGTCAGTGTCACCACACAAAGGAGAGGGGCAACTTATTCATGCCAAACATGCCTCCAGTTTCAACTTTTGGTTGCCCCTTTGAGCACTATTTTTTAATTAAAAGAGGTTCCCTTTCTTCTCCTTTTTTAGCAGGAGTGTCTCTCTGATACCGCTTTCCCCAGCATGAAACCCGGAGAGGAGTCAGTCACGATAACATATCTTTCAATTACAGTTTTATTGTGACTTCCATCCGGTTGCCATTCAACCCCTCTCTCCTCCTCAAACCGCCACGTACCTGTAAAATGGAAAAGTGACACACGGGGCTGCATAGAAACAGCTCTGATTTTTACCCATCACGCACTGGCAGGAGCAAGGGACCAATGGCCTTTATCTGCAAGCTGAGGGAACACACCATTGCCTGGAGAGAAGCTTTGGGTTGGGGGGGGGGTATATTGATGAGTGGAACAGGGTGCAATGTGAGGGAACAGAGTGGACCCAACTCCCCTCATCCCATACCTCAGCCGCCTCCCTCTTCACATTGACAGGCAGCTAGATTGAGGGCTAAGATTAGCAGCCACTTTCTCACAGAAGGCCAGGGAGATACAGTATTGAGAATGAATGGCCACGTCATGTTGTCAATGTTGTAACCTTGGCAACAGACAGAGTACTATTTTCGTCCCCCGCTGGCCACCGGGGTGGTAGAGATGGTTAGCGAGGGGAACTGAATCTTCTCTGCCTGTGGCCAGTATTGTTCACACACATGCACATACATATATACATACGTACCTAAGAGCCTTGTAATCAGACATGGCACATATCTTGGAAGCCAATTATCAAGCCTTTCAATCAATACTTCAATACATTTACATTCAAGGCGTGTCAGCAGAGCTGGCCAGACAGAGGTAAATGACAGATGATGGGCAGTCCAGTTTAAAGTGGACATAAAGTCAAACCCATTCATGAACCTTCCATTTATATAATTAAAGCCTAGCTCAATATCAATGTGCACATAGTAGCATCTCAGTTACTCGTTTTAGGCCATGGTGGTAAGTGGTTCAGTGGGATCTCATCTGTACGTCTCCTCAGGAACACAGCTACTACATACACAGATCAACACAAGCTAAACCCAGTAAAACACCAACTGGACAAAGCTTAGAACACCAAAGCCAAAGCACATCTCAGGTGATGATTGTCAATCAATTCTCCAAAACATCTCCAGTTCACGTTTCCTCACATCGCTCGCGGATGGGATCAGATGCATCACAACAGTAGTGTTTTCCTCTTTCCCCACAAACCCAAATACTGCATGCAACATATCAGGATATCCTGCTGGGACAATAGGTCGGACTTCAAAGACAATTTAAGGCCACATCTTCCCATGAAGCAATATGTCTATATACTGACAAGCTTCCTATAGCATAGCATTCAAACTAACTTAAATGTAAATTATAGACTCACCAACCTCCATGTAACATGTACAAACTAAACATGGCAGGGCACGTGGGCTCTCCTCGTCAAGGGCAAACTGGGATAATCAGTTCGTATTCTATGAAATAATTCCTAATTTGCTTTTTTTTCTGTGTGATTATTTTTCAGGCAGAAGGGAGTCAAAGCGCTGTTTAAAATCTAATCTTCAAACACCAACCTGGCTTCTACAGATCAGCCACGGGCTATTCATCACTGCCATTACCTCACCATACATTTTTATCCTCCTCCTCCACTGCTACTGGCCAGCTCTCCTCCCTCACTCAGTCCTCCCTCTCTTTCTCCATCTGACTGACCTCACCTCTCTCCCTCCATCCTGACTCCCTCCTTTGATTTACAGTCTGCCTCCTGTTCAGCCCATTCCTCGCTCTTTCCCTCGGACCTTCTCTCCATCCATTCCTCATTTCCTTCCACCCAAATCCTTTCTTCCATCTCCATCTGAGAGTGTATTCATCCTGCTCTCATCATTTTTCCATTAACTCCTTGTCATTACGGTTCTGCTTCAACCATATGGTGGGGGTGATGATTGTCTTCTGTGTTGTTACAGCAGGCTTGAGATGTCATTGTCATTCCAAGTCCATGGTCAAAGAGGTCATATGAAATTAATTCCCTTTGGATTATGATTTATACAGTATTATTATAGCTACAGCAAAAAAGACTATTGTTTGTTTTTATTCCAAACAGTCATGCAGTAGACCAATACTAGCCATTGGGGTTAAAACTGTTAGGATAGGAACTACAGCTAAAGAAACTGTAGCTGTTTTGCTACTGAATTACTGAACCACTGCTAGTTGTCTCACCTGTATGGCGCAGTATTAAAAGCAAGCTTAATCAAGCCACAACGCTCACAAACCCATTACTGTATGTTGTTAATTTTATATATTAGCACATTGTTTACTACAGCATAGTTTTCACAACAGAGGGTCACTGTGGACCAAGTAAATTGTGCTTTTCCGGAGGAGACTAAAATCGAAAATCTATTTAGACAGATTTAGCAGTGTGTATTGGGATATAGATAGCCGCATGCAATTTTGTTACAATGGAATTGTTTTCCACATTCATGTCATCTTTCACAGGCAGGTAGGTTCCATCCATTATACAGGCCAAAATTTGACTCTTCTGAAAACCCTTCCATATCCTATTGCAGATATGGTCTTAGTGGCTGCTGCTGATTGACCATGTGGTTGTTTTGTATTTCCAGCCGGCATGGCTCTACCAGGATACTGCTCTCTTGTGCTTTGTGCTCCTGTGCTTTGTTCTTCTAATTTTGCCCAGTCCTTGTGCACACCCCCAACAGGGGGTCCCTCTTTCTGCCTTTGTCAAAAAGTAAAAATAGCAGCACTTCAGGGCAGTGTAGCCGCAAGTGTTTTTCTTTTCCTTTTTTTCAGCAGCTGGAAACGCTCAGAGACAGGCTGACTGCTGAATCTGGAGGATTAGGGAGAAGGCTCTTTGATCAAAGCTGGGTGAGTTCTCTCTCTCTCTCTCTCCCTCTTTTTCCCTCATCTTCCTCTCTGTTTGCTCTATTCCTGCTCCTCCTCTCCTCTCTTCCCTCTTTTCTTCTTGTCTCTCACTCCCTCTCTTCACTCCTCTCTCTCGCTCTCTTTCTCTCTCTCTCCTTTTTTCTTTTCCCCTTTTCCTCTTTTGTTGTCTGTGCTTTGGCCATGCCCGCTGGCACCCCAGGGCTCCCAGACAAGAGGTGGCAGTGTTACACAGACAGACAGGACAGATGGGTGCACCGAGGATGGCATCACAGTAGAGTAAGTGTTGGTAAGGGGAAGCAGGGGACAAGGACAGCACGTGAACTGCAGGCCTATGAACAGATGACAAGGGGAATAAGTAATCCCTGGCCCCTTCTGGTCTGACTCAGCAGTCATTTCTCTGTCTCCCCCACTGGAGATAAGTCTAATGGAATTGTAGCATTAGAAGTGCAGCAACTCCTCAGCTGGGTAAAACTCACAATACGCCTCTTTCTGTTATGACATGGATTTGTTTGCTGTTGCTGCCTACGGAGGGGCATGTGTTGTAGGCAGCTGCCCTTCTTTACATACACTTCAGCAAAGAGTGGGAGGGGTTCTGAGCAGCGCAGAGGTGGGTGCAGGGACGAGTCATCCTGAAGCCAGACCCTGATCCATCCCAGGGGGAATCTCACCTAAACAAAATGATACTTTTCGGGTTGCCATTCCTTCAACAAGCCTGTTTTATTTGGTTTCTGTTGGATGAGGTGTGGGATCACTATCCTCTGCTCTGTAATAGCAGGGAGCCATGAGCAGTTCCACAGACAGCAGCACATCTGTGTGCCAATGAAATATTCAATAGTCAGGCAGCTCACCGGAGGAGAGCAGGCTCCAGCTCCTTCACACCTTCTGAAACGTTAATGATTTATCAATAACGCTCCCCTCTCGCAGACTGCCCGGGAAGCTGGGCGCACCTCGTTAAAAACATCCACCCGACATGGGGAGGAACCTGACATCAAAAATAGATCCATCGAGAACATGGGAGGGGGTGGGTTGACAGCACAAGTAGTAGCTTTACCGCCGGAGATGGAGAGGTTTAGCAGCCCCCCCCCCTACCACCCACTACCCCCACGCCACCTCAGGGTGGAGTAGATATCAAACACAGCCTGAAGTGTTTTAGGAATAACACCTACGCAGTACGCAATGCTTCCACCAGTACAGTATGCTCCATACATTTGGTGAGGTTGGGCAAGACTCAGAAAAGAGAGGAGATATGGGGGGCCTTGATAGAGCATAGCAGAGCTCTCACGTCCTCATGTCAAACAACTCCACTCCCTCCCTGGCAAACGTGTGTTTTACCATGAAAACATGGCACTGGAATAAATTGTGTTGGCAGCTGCCTGTAGAAACATTTTGTTTGGAGTTTTTATTCCCAGAGAATGTGTAATTACATGCTCAACTGGACCATGGCGCGGTGATTACACCAATATCTCAGGTAATGGTCCAAAAATCTTCCCAATTTCCATTGGTCTGCAACCCTATGGTAATAGTAACTTCCTCACAATTGACAGGACTCCCTCTGCACGGATATGGCGGTGGGTTTGAGGTGCAAAGTAGAGGAGGGAGTGGGTGGAGGTGAGAAGGAAGCTGGTTTACTATGAGTGTGAATGTTGAAACTATAACAGTGGTGGGTCGATTCTTAGGAGTACAAAGGGAGGGGCAGACACAAAAAGTTCATAACCAAAGAGGGAGCCTATTAACCTTGGTCGGTGCTTTAAATGTCATTATTTTTAGCTGACACAACAAAAAGGCCTGCGAGAGCTGCTCTCTTAGCGATGCGCCATGTAAATCACTTTCACAAAAAAGGAAATTACTTCCCGGGGCCCAGTGTTATTAATCTAAATTCTCTGGTTAGTCAAATTGTTGCACGTAATAAATATGGAGCAGCTCATGATGCTTATCTGCTGTGACATCCCATTCTCGCCAAAACATTTTTTTCCCTCGTTTTCTCTTTATTCATGTCTCGATGGCGTTCTTGAAAGAGACAGCTCTACTAAACAGCACTAACACTGGGGGGCTGGTAGAAGAGGAGGGGACAGGATTTAAGTTTCTCTCTCTCTCTCTCTGTCTCTCTCTCTCTCTCTCATAGCCTGCCTCCCATCTCGTGCTTATATGATGCCTGTCCTGGCTGTTCTCTCTCTTGCATGTCTTCATCTATTCTCTGTCTTGGACTGTCTAGCTTGATCACACATACACACACACACATACACACATACACACACACACAGCTGAGCTCCTCTAGCTGGCAGCTGCAGATCTGGTTGCCAATATATAGCGGACCCGATAACACACTACACTGTCATATTAGAATCAGCAGCCTTGACAGTGAGATCATTTGCATGCACCACATCACCAAATACCAAGTCATCTCCTTTGCACAGAGACCATACTGTCAGACTGGAGACAGAAAGACACAGACAGAGAGAGGGGGGGAAAGGTGAGCGAGAGAGAGACAGAGAGAGAGAGAGAAGGAATCACACACAAACATACAGAAAATCAGCTCCTGTACACAAACACACAAGAGTTGAGTATGATTATCATGCTGGAAAAAAATGACGTATGTGTTTTAATGGTGTATCACAGAACAGTGTAGCACCAGCAATAATGTTGTAGTGTATGGTAAGACTGTTGTAGCTCTATGGCAATTCACCGGCTCTGGGATTCTGGTTACGGGTCCTTGGGGGAATCTCAATGGCTGTGATTGTGCGTGTGTCTAGCACAATACATACACACACATACACATACTTACACACATACTCGTGTGTGTGTAAGTATGTGTATGTATGTGTGTCTTGATTATGCAGGTATAATTGTGGGGTGGTGGGGGAAGCGGAGCTTCAAGGTCAGGGTGGTGTGGCTCATCAGCTCCAGCCTCTATCACTTTAATTAACTCCTCCGAGGGGCCGTGGAAAAGGCCCTTGTTAAAAATTCACCACAATGGAGCCAGCTACCATTGTACAAGAGGGAAGGGCAACATGCAGGTTGCTAAAAATAACCCTTCCAAGCGCAGCACATGAATGCTAAGACAGGCCATTATGTAATTTCACTGGCTAGGAAACTAGACCAACTTCAGTCCATAATGACTTGTGCGTAACTTTTGCCGATATCTACCAATAAAAAAAGAAAAATCTATAATTCTGAATTCTGCTTCATTCTTGTAGTTCTGAGATATAAAACTAGTCAAGGACAGAGCTGCTCTACATTAAAGTTATTCCTCAGAGATGCAGGTGTAGATATAGGCTACAGCACTATAAGCCTGCCAGTGTGTGGAGGACTATGAGACTCCTGTAAAGTGACGTGATGCGTAATGCCACCTCAGCACAGTTGCTTTGCAGGGGGCTTACCCTGTAGAGGGGAAGGTGAGGTGCTGGAGCTGTTTGGCCAGATCATAGACAAGGAAGGAGGGGAGAGGAGGACTGCATGATGGGAAGAGTAGCTGGGGAGCACATCCATGCTCTGGATACCTTGGGTAGGATATGGGTGGTGGGGGTTAGATGGTCTGGACTGGAGATCAGGGAGTCTGTACAGTGGTGTGTATGATCTGTTGACCATACCATGTCTTGCATTTGCACTCAAAGTGAGGTCCTGTTGCCTTTGCATCATATGTGCCAGCATGTAATGTAAACATCTGTAAGTAATCAATATGTCTCTGCACCAATGTCGCCAAATTCCTGTACATTTTATTGCACTTGGTGATTCAATTTGATTCTGATTGGTAGTCAATGGGCTAAACAGAGATAAACTACTGTACCTGGGCTTAGACCTTAAACTCCCCAGGGTCCCTGTGGAACAAGACTCTCTAAGAGTCTCTGTCAGTCACACCTGGCATCAAGCCTATCCAAGTGAACTGGCTTTGACCATTTTGTTCCACATGAGTCAAAATGAAAAAGGTACACAATCACACACTCATGTGCGCGCACCTACAAAAGAATAAACACACACAAACAAAAGGAAGTCTCAGGCACCAGTATTGGTTGTGACTGGCTGTCTATGTAATTAAGCCGTGAAGTGACCATAATCACAAATCAAAACTCAACGCAATCTAATGGATGGCAGCAGAGATGTCAGGAATGAACCACAACTGCTGCTTTATGAGGCCATTATGGGGTGGTTGCCCCAGTGAGACATGTGGCTGAGGGTGGTAGAGGACAGATCTGTATCACATTGTTTGTGGATCAATTTGAGAACTTTAATTAGCCAGGGGGTCAGGCCAGCTGGTGTGGCGGGCCCAGGTA
>OOFE01004940.1:9148-34918 GCA_900323365.1 Monocentris japonica
AGATGGCCTCCAAGAGCCACATATCCATGCGCTCCAAGTCAACCCCGCTGTCCCACCACCAGCAACAGATGTATGCCCGGCCACCCCAGACTGTGGCCATGCAGGCGCCTTCCAGGACTCTGGCAGCCATGCCGCGCATGAACATGAGCGTAAACATCATGCCGGCACCAGCCTACAATGTTAACTCCATGAACATGCCCTCCCTCAATGCCATGAATGGCTACAGCATGAGCCAGCCCATGATGAACACTGGCTACCATGGCAACCATGCCTATATGAACCAGTCGCCCCAGTACTCTATGCAGATGGGCATGATGGGAACACAGCCATACCCCCAGCAGCCTATGCAGGCTCCACCACATGGCAACATGGTGTACACTCCAGCTGGTCACCATGGCTACATGAACACAGGCATGTCTAAGCAGTCCCTCAAAGGGCCTTTCATCAGGCGGTAACTCTCAGTTGGACTGGGCTGGTTCTTCTCATGTGCATTTGACTATTTCAAAATGCACAGATTTGGCCTTTTTTGTTAGTGTCTTTTGTTATCATTGTTTATTACTTAAAAACCAGCAGCACTTGGAAAGAATGCAAAAATTTTCATTGAGTAAATTTTGAAGCTATGTATAAGTATTTTTGTTCCTCCAGATGGGAAGCCTTACATCATTACGATGAAAATCTGTTTAATTAGTGTTAGTGTCTCTGATGTGTCTTTAGAGCAGGTGGGTCCAGACCTCGGAGGTAGAGATTTCATCAGTGGTATTGCAGTTGTGTAGCAGCCTCAAATGAAGCCATTTAATGTGCCTGCTACAAGTGGAGTTAGTGGCTGTTTGAACCTGTTCAGTGTACCTGTCTAACAGTGCTGACAATTAGTTTGTACTATACTCATGCCTTTGTATATTTAAATTATTGTACTTACTTTGTAAAGTGATAACTAGCATGCTTCAGTCTCTGTTAGTGACAGTGCATTGAGTAGTACTGTACAAGTGTTGTGCTTAATAGCAAGCCATTTTAAAGATATCTGGCCTTTATTAGGTTTCCCTCCACAGGGAGAAAGATGAAACTATATTTTGTTAATTCTAATGTAAAAAATGTAAACTTAGTCATGTTTTCTGTTCTGTTTGAGAGGTTTTATTGCATATGTATGTATAATTCTGAAGTCTTTTGTAACAGATCTCCTTGAGGCAGCTTTCTGTTTTATAAAGCAGACGGATTTCTGTCAAAATAACAAAGCATATCTCAGTGTTTGTACCCTGACAATTCTAAAACATTTCAAAGTGTCCGGAAGTGTGGCAGAATTTAAAAGAACTAAATGATTATAATGATGAATAACCATAAAGAAAATATAAATTTAGTCCAAAGTTGATATTTTACATAATGCCTTTAAAGTTACATTTTCATTCCATCTGTAGATTTGTTTTCTATCTTTATAAAATGTTGAATTTATATTTTACCGAAGTGTAGAAGAGTAGAGCCTGTGAATAGACCAAACTAAGCTAATGGATTGCATGTAAAACGCAACTTGTACTTGTGTTTTTGTTTATATTGCTCTTTTGTAGCCTTTGTACCTGTACAGAGTTGCTGGTAAGAAAAGGGGGGAAATATCTGGCTATGTGCACAAAAATTGGACAGAATGACATTCTTGTATTTATGACTTTTCTCCTTTGTCAGTCACTTAAAATGCTGTACATTTTAGCATAAGAATAAATTATGATTGACCATGTACATGATTCTGCTCCTGTGATTTAAAACGTCAACTGGCCAGAGGCATGTTTCACAAATGTTGAAAGCCTTTATCCCCTCGAAAGTTCTGTGCTTCATAAACAAGATATATTTTGAATCTATAGTAATGCAAGCAGTTTGTTTTGCTACAGAAAAGTATTTTGAAGTAATAAAGGAAGACATGTTACTTCGTATTACCTATCTGTTAGCCTATCATCTCTGTGCACATACAGTATTTGTGGAATTGATCCAAATTAAATGCTTCCTATGGGGTGCGTCATGTTTTACTCTTGTCATGGTCATCTTTTGTCTCATCGTGTTGTCCATCTGTGGAGCCTCTCCTTTTTTCCAGGAGATGCGTGTCTAGCTGTCGAAGTTGTTTCAAGAAGCCCCAGTTGGGTATGATCCGTCTGCATTTTTTCACATGGTCGATGGCGTCAACCACTGTCATGTTCTTGCAGATCATTAGGTAGGCCAGAAAAAGGGTGGCAGACCGACTTCTTCCCATGACACAGTGCACCAAGAGTTTATCTGTAGATGCATAAATGGCATTAGTTTGAATCAAGAAATAATGTTACATTGATATATATTTTGCCCATGTAAGACCTCTTACTCTGAGGATTGCTCAGTGTTTCATCCATGAATTGTGCAGCAGAGAAGAAGTACTGGCTGAGGTCAAAGGTGGGAACATCCTCTGCTACCACGCCATAGTAGACGATGTCCATGTCACTGTAATAATCAGCTCCTGTATCCACGTTGTTCCACGTCCCCTCTGCTGCATTTAAGATATGTGTCATGCCCAACCTCCTGAGATTATACTTGTCTTTTGCAGTCTGCCTGTAAGATATCAGTGTGAATATTGTTATTTTGATCAGCTATTATCTCGTAGTGTTTTGCTCGGTTCAAGTTCATCAGGCTTTTTACTATCTTACTCACTCATCTCCAATGTAGACATTAGGCCAGACCTCGTTGATGTGAGTGTACGCCACACTCCCACGGTTAAGGATTTTCTCCAGCTCATAGCCCCCAGGTGTGACATATTCATCCACAGGAGTAGATGCCCCTACTGCCTTTGCAACATGTTTCTCCATGCCAGTCTTTGACTTGTGAGAAGCCATTTTCTCACTGTAGCTTTCTGTGATGCTTTACCTTGAGGGGAAAACACTGGTTTGGTTTGCCACAGTCCCCTTTTGTTTATGTGGTGCAATACTATTTTTCCATATACAATGACATGCTTCAATTAAAGTGTACAATTTTGAAATTTTCTTCTCATGCATTACCAATGCTTCCAGTCTTACAATGCAGACAGAGTACAACTCACCGAGAGAATGAAGTGCTTCATTTTCCTACTGGACACAGAGAATTTGGTTTACTCGTTTCCTTAACATGTTGTCAAGTTAAGGTTTAATTCTGGCAGGCTTGAGTTGGGGCAAGGATTGTATAACTGGTCGGTAACAGGCATCAAGTGAAGGGGATATTTTTAGGGCTGTGATGTGGCAGCCCCCTGACCTCAGCTGCCGAGTTCCCTGCCTGTGGGGAAAACTTCCACCCAGTCCCTGCCATCCACTTCTAAACACACACAACTTTAATCTCTGCTGCTGGCAGGAAGCCGTGCTTATCCAAACTTTGCACTTGCCAAAGGATACCCGTATTCACTGGAGTGAACAGGGCATTCCGAGCTTCTGCTCAGCCATATGAGCGACTCCTTAAAATTGTGTCAGTCTCTCTCAGCCTTTCTGCATATCTTAGACTCCAGGAGAAACCTTGCATCGCTCTGTGAGAAGCACTGCTTCACAATACCCGTTAAGGGTGTTCTGCATCTTCTTGGGCCTCTCGGGGGCAAAAAGAACTGAAATGTGTCAGACTGTTAGACAGATGAGGTTTTTCACAAGATGGCACGTCTTTGATTCTCTGTTATATGATATGCATGGTCCATTCACTGATCTAATTGCAAGCCCCCAAAGTGAGAGTGTGATGATGACTGTATTGCAGAATGGTTGGATGAAGCTAGCAACATGTCAGACAGAGTTTTCACACCATCAGACTCCTTTATTTTTCCCTCATATCTTTACAGTCTGCCATCATTCATTCTGACAGTGAAATCATTAGACCTGTGATATCCAATTCCTTTTATTTTGACAGCATCTGTCTCTCTCAGTGTGCTCTGGAGAGCATTTCTTATTAAGATGGCTTCAGTGTTTCATCTCTTTTCAAAGTCTGACCTGAATCTGTATACACGCTCAGAACTATGCTGGCATATTTCTGTCATCTTGTATCAAGCCTCTTCAGACATCACAGTTTTAACAGTTCGGCACTAGATTTCAGCAGTTTAGACACAGTATTTTGAGAAAAGTGAATAAATAAGTGGAGCATTGTTTATTTATAGATATACACTGGCTTTGTGTTGTTCAAGTACAGGAAGGGTTTTGTCTGTTGCGTTGCATTTGTTTAAATGGCTCTAACAAGCAGAAACAAAAGTCAGAAATTTGTTGCAATATTGATAGTCTTGACATCGAGAAGTCTGGGCTGGAGGAAATTCTCTCCCGTGAACAAGCATTTCACTGCATCAGTCTCATCTCCACCCCATAATATTACTTCCCGCTCCTCTCCAGGGCTAAGGACGAGTCCAGTTGACAAAGTTGGGTAAGAAATCCAGCGTTTGGGAGAATATTTCTGTGCCTGCAAACAGCCCTGATAGCCTCCACAAGGGTAAGTCCCTCTCTGATCATGAGGAAGGCTAATGCAAGAGTAGCTGACCGGCTGATTCCCCGTGCACAGTGGACAAGCACCTTACCTGCATAGACAATACACAAAATCACCTGAACTATCAGCAGTTTCTACAAGTATTGTAGTCTTTAGCTCATATAGCTCATAACAAGTAGCAGAATGTGGCTGATAACGTCCCTAATGTCTTTTATTCAGGTCTGTCTGAACTCGTACCTTTTTGGACCAGAGCACTGTGAATGAAAGCAGCAGTCCCAGTGAAGAATGGGCTCAAGTCAAAATCTTTATGGTCTGTTGCTCCTACTCCATGATAGAGTATGTTAGTGTCTTTGTAGAAACGTGGCCCAGTATCAATGTGCTGTGGCCCATCAGCAGCATTCACCACATGCGTTATTCCCAGATTCACTAAAATGGATTTATCCTGAGCAGTAGCCCTGCAAGTGGCACAAGAGGAGACATGGAGTATTATTGTAAAGGAACAGAGTAGTGAGTTTGTTCCCCTGTGGCAAGATCTGTAAACATATTTCCCCAAATGCTTCAGTGACTCAAACATACCGATTTCACATTTTCCATTAATTAGCCTTATACAGATCTTCTTTGCAGCAGCAGTGTCACATTGAGATTACCATATTGCTGCTGAACTCTGAAGTGAAAATGTCACTTACGCATCTCCAATGTAGAGGTTGGGCCAAACCTCATTGACAGCACCAGTGGGCCGTCTGTTCTTCAGCAGAAGGCTGAGCAGATCGCAGGTGGGTGGTGTCTGATATCCTGGTTCCTCCTCTTGGCTCATTTCTGGTTCCTTCACATTGCTCTTATCCATATTGTATGATTATAGCAAATTATACCAAACTGCACAAAGGCTTACCAGTTAGATTTCCTACCAAAACGCTCTTTTTGATTCGCCTGGTTTGAAGAATTGTCCAATATTCTGAAATTTTAGTTGTTTTCCTTAAAATTTTTGCTTTCCAAGATTTTTTTTTCCTTTTACTTCTCAGACTGCCTGCTTCCTGTAGGCATTAGGAAAAGAACTACAGGAAACTTTAACCTTATTGGGGTAGCTTGCTCTGTTTTACATCTGAGCTAGTAAATATCAATGTCGTTCAATGGCTGTGCTCTGTTGGAAAGGAACAGCTGAGTATGCCTATGTCTGGGCAGGAGGAGTATGGGCTATTTATTCCTCAGATGACTCTGAAGCCAAACTGTGTTGTGACAACTTATACTATAGAACCACACCAGTGTTTCCAAGTATAGTAGTGTAATTGAATCACACCATTATAAAGCATCATCAACTACTTTACTTTATACAATACTTGTACATACATGGAATTCATCTTAAAATAAAAATCAGCTTAAAATGTATTGTTTTTCATATTCATATATCCTCTTTAATATAACTACTTCTATACCAGATAGTGGCAGGAAGGCAGCGTGGTAATTCATGGATTTTTTTGGTATCTCAAGTCCATCTATTGAGGCTCCAGGTCCTTGTCATCGTCACTGGCAGTGGAGCTTTTTGTCCAGCTCTCGGAGTTGTTCCAGGAAGCCATCGTTAGGGGAGATGTTCCTGTTGGCACTGACAGCTTTGATTGCCTCGACCAGGGTCATGTCCTCGTGGATCATCAGGTAGGCCAGGACCAAGGTGGACGAGCGGCTTAGGCCCATCGCACAATGGACAAACACCTTACCTGGCAATCAGTCGAAACAAAACTCAACATCATCAGGTTTCACCTCCTCTGGATGTCTCGGCTCAGAGCTCACCCATTCCCTAGCAGCTCAACGTTTCATTTCCTACCCTAGTTGAAGAACAACCAACGGATTATTGTTGTTAACTTTATTCCAACTGTCTAATTTGTTACTCCGTCGTGGATTAAAAGCCCTGCACACACAGTGTGGAGTACTTCTAACTACTGACTAAAAGTTTTCAACAATGTTGCAACAAATGTTTCCACACACGGTAATCCCCGGTTCCTTATCATGCCTGAGGATTAGGGCGCAGAGGAGCGCGTAATTGAACTGTCTTGGTGGCTGTGCATTTCTACTGGGGATTACTGTAGGCCCCGCCACACACTGGAGCCCCCGATCAGCCAGCATGTGAGGAAGGAGGCCTCATCTTATTACTATCATGTCAGATACCGCCTTCACTGTGCATAACAGGAGCAGCACAGGCCACAAACATAATTGTGTAATTTCCATGTCCAATGAAAGTGTTGCTTACAAATTGCCAGGGCAATCCATTTAAAACCAATTTTCCTGTCCAAGGTCTGAGCTTATGAGAAGATTACCGTGGGGGAAAGATATTAGCTTGATATTATGTTTAGTGTTTGATTTGCATTTTAATGACTATTACAACTGGGGGATGCTGCAGTGGGAATTGACTGACAAATTCCTACAGAAATTCCTCTCTTCTCAAAGTTAATGTTGAAACAATGATGAGCGACAGCTTGTGAATGGTGAATTCCTCACCTGTGGGCGAGCTCAAAGCATTCCTGATGAAATTGGCTGCTGGGTAAAAGAAGGGGCTCAAGTTAAAGGATGGCATGTCAAAAGCCTCCACTCCATGATAAGTAATTTTTGTGTCTCTGTAGAAGCTGGCCCCCGTGTTCACATTGAACTTCCCATCAGCAGCGTTAAGTACATGGGTGATGTGGTGTGCCTGGAGTGTCCTCTTGTCTTTGGCTGCATACCTAATGAAAAAAAAGCATAATTACCTGTCAGTTGAGGTACGTGCAAGAAGAGGTAAACCTCAACGACTACTTTTCCAGGTGCTGAAATATCTGGTTATCAGAGCTCACTTTTTTGCCCGTACTCTGTTTTGGAACAAAAACTCCTGACCTATTGCAATTTCAAGACACTCCCAATCCCCACCTACTAACATTTTGAACTGTTCCTCCTACTGGCCACTGATAGAGGTCAATAGAGGTCATAGATTGCTTAATGCCCCTTTAAAGATGATAAATGGTCTCACATGTCTCCTATATAGATCCTGGGCTGGACCTCATCCAGATGGCCACTGGTCCCTTTCTTTGTCCACATCAGCCTCTGGAGCTCTGAAGCTGGCGGTGTCTTATACCTGCTTCCTGCCCCCTCAGGGCTGCTCAAGCAACTCATCCCCCTGGGCATGTTTGGATGTTCCACCTTCTGGCTTTACAACCTGCCAAATACAAGCACAGCATATTGCAATTTTGCAATACCGTAACTGTGAATTTCAACCACCAGTGTCGTTTAACCAACAGCATTTGCGTGTGCTATGAAATGGTAAGAGTCATCAAAAGGGCAGAAAATAAAGGAAAATAAAGGAAACATGCATAAAGGTGTCCCTTCTATAATAGATTAATCTAATAGACTCACTTTCTGTAATGGCAAGGTTACTGCTTACCACCAGTAACATAAATACTTGGTCTCTCCATTTATGATTGCAGTGGTTAAGTGCTGCTTCATACACCATCTGAATCTCCTGTGAACACAGTTGGGTGACTACTTGTGTCTTGTGGGTGGGGGGGTATAGTCATCTTAAATGGCATTGGTATTATTATGAGAGAAATACAGTGTGAGATGAAAGTGATTACTTTGAATTGTTGTATTCGAAGATGTTAAAGTTGGCTGAGACTTCTAACATACATGTGATTATTACTAAGCCATGCCAAGAAATACCCTCCGCACTAGTAAAGAACCACCAGAACACATAACTGTGAAAAGATAGTCCTGATAGTTTTATCCACAGCCTGCATTTCGTAGCTCTGGGTAAGTTGATCTATTTCCTGAGATATTGTAGATTGGTATTCAAGGCCTTTAAACATCAGCTTTTTATTTCCTCCAGGCAAGCCCAACCTGTGTATTTACAGTTAGCACACTGGGCGTTGGTGAGGCTTACACTGTGCTGTATACATTAGCATCTATTGAGGTAGCGTTGTGCTTCTGCTCCAGGCTGGGACCACACAAATGTTGTGTATGCATTGTTTTTGCTGCCTATTTGCATTCTGCCGGTGTATGGAGACATAATGTGCCGCTCACGAGTGGGTTTAGAGACTTATTGTCCTGTCCATAGGGATGAGTCATTGAGACCAAATCTGTTTCAGTGACCTTTTGTAAAGCTGTCGTGGCATATGGAGATGCACTCAAACAACTTGATGGCTTTATCCATCTCTGAAGGGCTTTAAACACACATGCATAGGTACATGCATGCATGCATGCGTGTCATTTTTTGCAAATGCATATAAGAATGTGCTTGCAAGAAAACTTGCATTTAATCAAGCATATGCTCCATGCACTCCATACGTGTGTGTGTATGTGTTAGTTTGCATGAAGGCACAGTAAAGCGTGTCTCTGTCAAGTACAACATGTGCCTGGAGTACCTGGAGGCTCTTCTTTCTCCTCATTGATCTATAAGTACAACCCTTTCCTCCCTCCCACAGTCAGGACGGAGAACTGATTTCCCTGGTGCACATGTTGAGCTGCAGCACTGCTTTCATAGCCTTCCCCCCTTAGGCTAACCTGTCCTTCCTGCTCCACTTCTGTGTAATTAAAGATGCTATGTATGGGAAAGTGCCCACGGTTAACATGGAGGGCAAGTAAAAATGGCTTTTTACCTCCTCCAGGCCTTTTGCTGGCTTTATGAATTACAGTTCCCTCTTTAGCCTTGCGGATGTGGTTCGTCTGGATTTGTGGGCCAATTAATAAAAGAAAAAAAGTGGGTAATCCATCATGCAGTGCAGTATCATCCAAGTACATACTCATTTATGAAAGTGCTTCATAAACATGTTTACCTTGCAAATGAACAACAACATATTCAGTACATATGTTACCCTGTATATCCTGTACTTTATATATCCTGTACATACTAATAAATACTGCACCACATGGGTTTATATCTCCAACAAAACAAATTACGTTGTAAATAGACACACTTGCCTTGGATGGAGACGTCGCTTGTCAAGGTCTCTCTTGCAAGAGCTACATGTAGGTCGACAGCAAAACTGTCTGCGTTCTCCTCGGTAATCTACCCCACAACCTTTTTTGCTATTTTAACATCTGAATAGCAGCTCAAAATAATTCTGGCATCATCTTCTGCATTCCTTAAAGGTTATCCAAGCTACCAGAACAGGGAGTGGGACAGGACACTGGTTTTTCAATAGCAAGAAATAGCAAGAGAATTACATCAGAGGTGCTACTTGTGCTTATATCTCTACACAGAAATATGTTTATATCCACACTTGTAGCGTCCCGTTTTCTGATCTCTCTTGGTTTTGTATATTAAAGATCAATACATTTCAATAACCCATTAGAACAATAAGCTATTTAAGACTTACAACTGAATTATAGAGGTGCTCAATTGTTTAAGCTAGTTTGAGAAAAAGTGTGATGATGTAGATTGATTCCCATTTTGAGATAAAGTAAGTGGCTGTTCTATTTTGAGTTACATTAATCTTTTCATTGAACATAAACCTTTTCTATGATGTGTCACCTACAGAGTTTACAAAAATATGATGCCTGGTCAAGCATTTTCTTCATAACATTTGGTCCATTTTGCTGTAATACAAAATGAGGTGCTGAAGAAAAGACTGTCTTACAAAGTTTCAAGACTTAAGTAATCATCAAATCCCCTTATCCTTATCATTCACCGTTCATTCTTACTTCACAGTTCAAGTTTGTTCTGCAACCAAACTGCATTTTGGTAAGACATTCATTCGTTTTTTATGAACACTGCTGCATCCAAAAGCACAGAATTCGCATCATTACAGGAGCTGGCATGTTTTCTTTTTTCTTGTCTGCTGAAGATCGAGATCCAACAGCAAAGCCAGGAAATTCCTATTGGGGTAGATGGCTCTCTTTTGGATCAGTTTCTGGAGGGCCCGTTTGAGGGGGATGTGACGGTAAATCATGAGGTATGCTAGCACCAAGGTAGATGACCGGCTCATTCCCATGATGCAGTGCACCAGGACCTTCCCTGAAGAATAGAGGGGAGAGAGAGAGAGGTGAAGGAGGGATTAGTGAGAGCCCTCCATCTTATTAATATCATACATGACTGCCCGTCTCAAACCGTGGTCCTTCTTTTTGCCCGCTGTGATCTAAAAATAGTGTCCACAATTCATTTATTTTCCTTTGTTCACTTATGGTCCCTTTGCAGACTGGGCCTGACTGCCACTTTAATCCCATCCTGTCCTCTGCTTGATAGCTACTCTGAAAGGGGCCATGGTCACATTATAGACTTAAATTCTGCAAGGTAAGACCCTTATTATTACTGCTTGGTGAAAATAAGGCATTCTTGTCATACAATTCTATACCATTACAGGTTGTGCAGGGTATTGTGATGACGGGTGACTTTGAAAAGGCAGCGTGGGACACTAGGAGGTTGAATTAATGGGTTTATTAAGGATTTATGAAGTAACATGAAGGATATGATGTGGTGTGCAGGAAATTGAAATGAAAAAAACTGACATGTTTTGCATCAAACTTTTCAATCAGACCTCTTTATCCGTATTGAATTACATAATCGTTGAATCACTCCCTGCTCAGTAATTGAAATAATTCAGATATTATTGCATATTAGAGAGAAGCCTAGAGGAGTCTTACCATCAGGTGATTTCAGTGCTTTGTGAATGAAATCAGCAGCAGGGTGAAAGTATACATCCAGATCAAAGTGGGTAGAGTCGTCTGCTGGAATGCCACAATACACAAAGTCGTTGCCATAAAATCGTTGGTCCCCTACGCTGCCTCGCTTGGTGTGAGCAGCATTTAATACATGAGTTATACCTAATTTCTGCAAGGCAGTCCTGTTTTGGGCTATTGCCCTAACAAGACAAAGAAAAAAGATTCAAAACGGTTGTGAAGCTGAGATTTTCATGTCAGAATAATACATTTGAATACAATGTTTGTCCACAGTATAGTAGATATGTTCTGTAATATGACCTTGGGAAATAGTTTCTTCATATATAACATTAAACATTACATGTATATGGCGTGGTTTCACATTTCCATAAACAGCAAACTCACTACGCGGCAAAAAGTTAGATAAAACACATACTTACACGTTCCCTATGTATATGTTGGGCCAAACCTCGTCAATTTGATTTAGCTGTAGAGTGCATGAGTCCAAAACCTTTTGCAGGTCCTTCACAGTTAGGTACTCTTTTCTCTTGTCTTTCAGGGATGACATTGCAATTGAAAATCCTCCTCTTGCATCAATTACTGTTCCAAATGTTTGTTGTATTAAAGCAGCTACTGTCGACTCCTGCTCAGGATGATCTGTACGAGCAGGTGTTTATCTGCTGCCACTGGACAGCTACCCAATTTAGTGCTTAACCTAGCGTGTAGTCTTACTCATGCAGAGGGCATAACAACAAACACTGCAGCCGGGGCCCATGTTTTTCACACCACTGTGGCACTCTAATTTAATAAACCTCAAACTGAGATGAATCATCCGATAAGCAGTGATAATTGGATGTAATTATGGACAAATGTTTAAGTGCACTGCTTATACTGGATGCCAGACAGCGCACTGTAATACAGCATTTACGGAACAGAAATAATGGCTCATGCAGCTAGTTCATTGCTCTGACTGATCAAAGCAAAAATTCTGACAAAAGCAAATGACATGGAGAGGAAAGAGAGTATGCTGAGCTGTTAGCTGCACCTAGCAAGTCATTTAGTCTCATATTCAAGTGACAAATTCTGCCAACGGGGTGAGATAATCCCACTTGTTTCCAGTGGAAGAATTTTCTAGAAACAAGAGTCAAAATCTTGAAACAGGGCAGAATATTGCAGATCTAACACTGCACCAGTATCAGGAATATATACTTGATTCAAGAGAGTTCTTGGAACAAGTTGTTTGAAGTGAAATTATCTCATTTGGCTCACTTAGATTTTTGTACTTGTTTTATGGAAAATACATTTTTAAGACTCAATACTCGATCAAATAACTTGATAAGATTGATACTTTTTGCATCGCAGGAGATTAAATTTGTTCATTTTCTCTTTTCATGTGTAATTTCATATCCAAAGCACGGAGCTGTTTCAGGAATCCTCTGTTTGGGAAAATCCACCTGTTCTCTTTGATCTTATTGATGGCATCCAGCAGGGAGTAATGGTGGTGGATCATTAGGTAGGCCAGGACAAGGGAGGCAGACCTGCTCACTCCAACTGCACAGTGGACAATAATCCTAGCTGGTGAAGAAGAAGAAGATCAAAATGCGCCTAAATTGATACTGGGATTTTATTTTGTATAAATTGAGTGAATTCTTGATATTTTATCTGACATAAAACAGATTGACAATAGGGCAACATGATGGGCCATTTACCACCAGGTGTGTCAAGTGCTTTCTGAATATGCTCAGCGGAGGGGAAGAAATAGCGAGAGAGGTCAAAGGATGGTGAGTCATCAGCAGGCACTCCGTGATAATCCACAGTGGATCCATAGAAGTCATGGCTTCCCTGACAGTGCATCCTCCCATGAGCAGCATTCAGAACATGAGTGATTCCCAGCTTCCATAAACTGTAGCGATCATTGGCAACTGACCTGCAAGTAGGGGGGAAACTGTCATAAATAATCTACAATGAAAACAAGACACCAAAATGAAATTAATCAGCATTTCATTTTATAACCTGGCAAGAGCAATCTCAGAGATTGTTGAACTTACACATCTCCAATGAACAAGTTAGGCCAAACTTCATCCACATGATTGCCAAATCTTTTTCCTCTGTACAAAACCTTCTCCAAGTCCTTCACAGACGGAGTGTCAGGGGAGGCATCATTCTTTTCCTGGATTTTGTTCATGATTGACCGACCCCTTACAGTAGTCTATAGAACAATATGCTGCAATGAAACAAACCATTTATGAGCTTTCTTGTCCCTATATTTATTTTCCAAGTCTGTTGGGGCTTTACCACAACCATGTTGGTAGTGACAAGGACAGGTGTTTCCAGTCCAAAATTAAAACAGTGACCCAATTTCTGAATGTTGGTCAACTTTAGATCTCAAGATCTTTATGAACGGAATTGTATCTGTTCCCATTTTATCTGTCACCGTGATTGTAAAAACAATGGTCTGCAGCTGCATATCTTTTTTGCAAGGACAACCACATATTGCAGTATTAGCCACACTGCAGTACACCATTTTTACCACTACGCGTCACTGTTTGCAAACTAGTGACAAGACCGATGTACATGAATTCATTTGCGCGGCTTTTCTGGATATTACGACTGTGTGTTGTCAACAGTAATGCTAACCAGCATGCCAAGGCGAAATGATCTCCAACAAACCGCTTATTATTGTGACAAATGTCAGTACGAGTTCGCCAGACTCATGTGAGATGCCATATAGCTAGCTAACCAAATAGCGTGTCGCGCCATCTTCTGTTACAGCTAAATCCCGGTGAGTACACCACACCCGCATTAAACAGGCTAGCAAATAGCTACTAACGTTAGCTAGCTAGCTAAGGGTACTCGGCGTTAGCTGATTGTGCCTGTTGGCAATAATATTGTGATAGAAGAGGAGATGTTTTTGTTAGGTCTCATACCACCTACAGGCATGCATGTTGTTAGACACATTGTTAACTAGCAGGGTACCAAACTTGCCAGCCATTGCACCAGCATCACCATCCCTTGACCCCACCTGGATAGCCATTAACGTGTGCTATTTGCAGTGATCTGGCATTTGACGATAGTGCTGACTGTCTGCTATGACAATTTGGCAGCGTTGTAAATACTTTTAACATAACAAGCTAACACGTGTCTCACGAAGCGAGATTAGTGGGTTAGCGAGCTAATTTTGGGCTTAACCCTGGATTTTCGGTCTCACAAAGGTTCATCACTTCAAAGCGGGGTGGATAACCATGGTAACCACGGCTAACCTGCTCCGGAGCAGGTTATGTTCAGGATATCGAATCAAAACGGCTAAAAGCCCACCTCCTCACCAATCAACTCTCTGGATAAATGGCACCGCCATTCCTAGATGATCCTGTTGACTTTTAACAATCTTTATTGCAAAATTCCATTGACAAAGCCAGATATGAACAAAAACATTGCATTCAAATGAAAAAAAAAAACAAGTATACAGAGGGATACTATTGAATTAACAGAAGGGCTCTTCGCAGGGCAATGATGTTTAGAGAACTTTGCTGTCCTTATGGATTTGTTATACTAGAGATTTAATAAATGTTTGTAGCGTTTCCAGGAGATTTGCCCACTCTGGCTATGAAGGGGGGCTTCTATCAAATACCAGGTAACGTTAGGTGACTATAGTTATCAATAATGAATGGAATTTACTGTTTCATATCAAGTGAGCTGAAATGTATTAGGATTCCTGACAGTGATTAGTGCAATAGATTGTACCCATATTCCATCACCACAGCCCAGGGGAACATGAGGTACACTTGATTAATAGAAAATCGTTTCACAGCCTCAGTGTGGAAATAAAATATTGTATCAATGAAAATATACTCACTGTGTCTTAATGACAGGGCAGTGATAAACCTATTTTTTTAAAGAAAAAATGATCTATTATTGGGGAGAAATGCCATAATTATGAAGTTAGTGGCTATCTGTTAGGGATAGTCTTAAGAAACACTGTGTGTTCACACAATAACATTGTAGTTGGGCTCAAAAGTTTGATATACAATCAGTTCAGATGCCGAGGTGCTTATATCTAGCGTAGGATAGTGCTGGTTAGTAATAGGCTTGCGAGTAGGGCTAGACCAGTAAGTAATTTATCCATGACCACCGGAGAGGCTCTTTATGTCAGAGGTCTGGCCTAAGGACTGTCCCTGCTCCATGACCTACATTACTGGTGTCAATAGAGGGTGTGGTTTTGATTGTGCAAACTATTCTTTCACAGACTCTATTACCAGTGCTTGCTTCATAAGTTTGCTCAAGTTGGGAAAAGCTCAGCTTGCCTGTCTAGGTCAGGAGTTGTGTTGAACTTGTTTGTTAGAAACTAAAGTTATTTTCTGTCTATGTGGCAGTCTTGCATGATGATTTGGATCCAGTATTGCTGATTTAGTGGAAATAATGTCTGCCTAATAGTGCCTACTTCTCTTTAGGATTCCTATGTATGTTTGTCAGCAAGTCAATGTGGCACCAATGTTGATATGAGGGGAAAAACACAATTGTTTGACTTTAATTCCCCCAGTCTTCAGAGTGAAGAGGAAATGACCCAACTGAGTGTCCGTCGCTGGACCACCAAACATGTGGCCAAGTGGCTGAAGGAGGAGGGTTTCTGTGACTATGTAGACCTGCTTTGCAACAAACACAGACTGGACGGCACCAGCCTGCTGACCCTCAGTGAGTATGACCTCCGCTCCCCACCTCTGGAGCTCAAGGTGCTGGGGGATATCAAACGGCTGATGGTGTCGATCCGCAAACTCCAGAAACAGAATATTGACTTGTTGGAGGAGCTCGGTCTTCCCTTTGATGGCCACTCCCCAACGGGCTCTGGAGGTAGTTTGGACTGGCTGTGTAACGGAGACCCGGGCAGAGACTGTGACAACACTGAGACGGCACCGGTTGGCGAGGAGTACCACCAGTACACTAATGGGAAGTACAAGCAGCAGACAAGGCGCTTGGATCCAGAGTACTGGAAGACAGTGCTTAGTTCTGTCTATGTGGTATTTGTGTTTGGGTTCACATCCTTTGTCATGGTCATAGTGCACGAGAGGGTGCCTGACATGCGCACGTACCCTCCACTGCCAGATATTTTCCTAGACAGGTAGGTTTCTTACCGCTCTCATTTGGTATGAAGAGACTCTCAAGCCTTCTTTTTGTGACAAGCACTGTCAGATAGCTTAGAAGAACAACAAAAAAGTTGCTTTCATGACAGCATTAATCAGTTCTCAAATTGAGGGTGAAGCAAGAAAAGGCTTTGCATTTTTTTTAATCAACTGTCGGAATATTATACCAGATGGTGGCCATTATAATTGCCCTACTTTCTAATAGCAAGTTTCTATTATTGCCCTACATATTCCTGATAGGCTCGCTTTGGTTTAAAGAGATCTTTTTGAGTGACCTACTTTGCGGTAAGTGGTATGACCCGTTGTTTATGACCAGCATTGGGCTGTTCATGGAATGCCTTGGCTTGCTGTGAGAGCTAATATATATGGAAAATGCCAGAGTGCTTTTGGCAAGATGAGGCATCGTGAGACAAGTTGTTCAAGCTCCCAATGCTTTGGCTAGATAACTGGCCAAAGCATGTGACTAGTTAGTCTTACAGATTTTAATGTTACATTTAAGTGCATATTTGGCTATTTGAAATCAATCATATGAAAGTAAAAAGATAAATTTGAACACTGAAATTAGAGCCTGTCCTAAATCTAAAGCTTTAACTGCCAAGCAGTCTGTTGGCCGCTTTATGCTAGGGTTAGCGCCAGTGTAAGTTATCTGAGCTTGGCTTTAGAAGGATTAAACCATTTTTTTTCTTAACAGTGTGCCTAGAATACCATGGGCCTTTGCCATGGCCGAGGCATGTGGAGTGATCCTCTGCAATATCTGGCTGCTGGTTCTGCTGCTGCATAAACACAGGTAGAATAGTCACAGCTGCAAAGGCCAAGCATTAATAAATTACCACCACCTTTCACTTTACTGGAATGTTGTCATTTAAGGATTGTGCAGCAGGATATGTATGTCCATTAAATAAATAATGCAGAGGTCAACTATGTTCTCACAACTTGTAGGTCAATCCTGTTGCGGCGCCTGTGCAGCCTCATGGGGACGGTGTTCATGCTGCGCTGCATCACCATGTTTGTCACCTCCCTGTCTGTGCCAGGACAGCACCTGCAGTGCTCAGGAAAGGTAACATTGCGCTGGCTATATAAATAACCCTTGGCACTCACATCACAATCTCACTTATAGGTTGTCAATCCAGATGTGTGTATCATCTCTTAAACACTAGTCTCTGTCTCCTGGAGAGGCTTCAGCGTTGACCGTGTCATTTCTTCTCTCCCTCTAGATATATGGTGATATGTGGGCCAAACTGCAACGAGCAGTGGCCATCTGGAGTGGTTTTGGAATGACCCTGACCGGAGTCCATACATGTGGTGACTACATGTTCAGCGGCCACACTGTGGTCCTAACCATGCTCAACTTCTTCGTCACAGAGTGTGAGTGGCCCCTCTTGATATGTTTCGGCTGTTGTAGAACTTTGTCTTGGGGGGACACAGAGCTGGAGGGAGAACAGTGTAACCAGTTTGGAATCATTGTCTCTTTGTTGCCATCCAGTGTCCTTCATTGGTACTACACTTAAAAACAACCAGATTGCTTCAGTCTGTTTGGGCAATAATGGTCTGTCCAAAAAGGAAATGCTTGCAACTTTTCCACAACTAGATCCAGAATTCTTACATTGTTATCTTTGCTGCTTTCACCAACAGACACTCCAAGGAGCTGGAACTTCATTCACACCATGTCCTGGGTCCTGAATCTATTTGGCATCTTCTTCATCCTGGCTGCTCATGAACACTACTCAATTGATGTCTTCATAGCATTCTACATCACTACAAGACTCTTCCTCTACTACCACACTCTAGCCAATACCCGGGCCTACCAGCAGAGTCGCCGAGCTCGCATCTGGTTCCCCATGTTCTCCTTCTTTGAGTGCAATGTCAACGGGCCTGTACCCAACGAGTACTGCTGGCCCTTCTCTAGGCCTGCTGTGATGAGGAGGCTGATTGGGTAGGGCGCAGCAGCAGCAGTACTGAAAGACACTGCTTAGCCTGCTCTCTCAAGTTGCCGACTGTGGTGGTGTGTGATATCTTCATTGATATAACTCCAGAGCAATGAAGATTGCTTACGTGATCCTATCAGTGCCATGTTCTGACAGGGTAGGCAGAGCCATAACTCCTCATATTCTGGGACTTAGCTGTCCGTATGCTTCCCTGTCACCGATTTCAGGGGGATTAACTAAATCCATAAACCCTCCAGAGTTTGTTAAAAGCCCTATCGCCTCCCTTTGCTTCACTTGAAAAGTGAACGTAGAGGAATATGTCACATTCATTGGTTGATAATTTCTTTCCTTCAAAAAGAAGTATCTTGCAAGAGGTATCTGCATAGCACATAGTGGTTAGTGGTATAGGGATAAACCACTATGAAATTCTCTGCCATTATTTAACCAAATCCTGTTCAGCAATTTAACATTGTTGTGTAATTAAGATATGTCAGCTGATTATGCCATGGTTCAGATCAGGATACATAAATGAAAAATGTGTCTTATTGTCCCCTTTGTAATTCATCCAAATGGAACTCTTTGGACCACAGGAAAAGCAATATTTAAAGGATTTACATAACACTGTTGCTGATTTCCGTATAGCAATACATTGTCCATCATGTTGTGCAACAGATGTTACTTGTTTGCCATCGCTTTAAAGTATTGCAAAGTCTTCTGCATTCCTTGAGATTGTTCTGTGCTTTTTGACAGTGTTACTAAATGCTGAAAGAGTTATTCATGGCTCATTGCAAGATAAACTACCACAGACCTTGATTTCCTCTATGTTTATATGGTTCAGTTTCCTTAACAGAGCTAGTAAATAATAGGAAAAACAAGAACATTTGTAAATCAGCCAAAATATGGAATGAAAAATGTTTTACAGTTGTCTTAAATATCATTGTTTGCCAATTACCTTCGGTGTTACGATAAGTTTGTCTGTATAAGAATTGTTCCATGTTTAGTATTGGGTAGTTGTATAGTTTTTTATCATTATATGGTGTAAATGACCAGACCTTAGTACAATTTGAACCTATCAGGATATCATTCCCTAGACTTAGTTTTTTGAATTTGTAGTATCAGTTCCCACATAGGACCCTTAAATTTGTATGTTTGTTTATATTGCATTAATTTATTTCATTTTGTAAATGTCAATAGGTATTTTTATATTTCACATACAAAGTTATTGCAACATGCACATTGAGAAATACGTTTACAGTTGCTCATAACTATGTATTTGTTTTAAACAAAAGTGTAAGTTTGATTTCAGATTAGTCTGTGCAATTAATTTGGTTACAACAAATAACCTGCCACTATAATAAGAGCTGTTGCAGTTGATTTGGTCATTATGGCATGTTGGCGTACATGATTTTTCTAAATGGAGTTTACTAGCTACAGACCATTCATTGAGGCATGATAGTGTTGTGTTTTTACGCTCTTGCATAGCCACATTACTAAAGCCATGTCTCTTTCAGTCTTTTCCATTAATAAACAGTTGAAATCAAAGGCCGAACGATTACCTTTTTCCAGCCACGGAGTGAGTGGTTGTGTATGTAAGCGAGAGAGATTTCTGTATGGGACACTAACGTTTTAAAAAAGAAAGATGTTAATGTTTAGCAGGCAACTCAACCAACCAACTCCAAGCCAGTAACGGAGCACGGACGTGCTTGCTTAAAACTGAAAGCTGATCAGCCTAACTTGTCAAATTACTCAAATTTACCCACGCTATGACGTATTACGGGCCAGCATAATGGTTGCCATGGTGATATAGAGGGCTTCCAGTTGCCGTGTACGAGCTACTCAAAATTGCAAAATAGAAAATAATAAAGAAAATGTTGGCTTTTTACAGGTGATATGAATCAGATTTATTACTCGTAAACCACCGTCCACGTCTTTAATACATTGGCAGAGAACCACAATAACGTCCCGTCACGCCTCAATTGCAAATGGGCATAGAAATAAACAGCTATATTTCAGGGTCCTGCGGCGCCGAGGTCAGGTGGGTGTTGGTTGCTGTGTCTCCTTCACGTCGTCCTACAGCAGCACGGGTTGTTTTGCCTTTCACCTGAGTTGACAGTAACGTTGAAAGTACCAGCTACTTACCGCCTTGGTAAGTAGTTATTTGAGTTGAAAATACTTTGCTGTAAATCTTCAGTAACAAAAGTTCCCATGATGTTTAAATATGTGGTTGCTTGGAATATGCAGGAGATCGCTATCAGATGTCTCATTTGCTAGCCATAAAACGCTCCCTGCCAGCAACGATACGTCCCGTTCCATCTTTTATGGCTTGGACGTCAGGCCAAACTCCATTCAAGTCTGTCGATTCAATGTTGTCTTGCATATTCGTCAAGGAGTGACATTTTACTAATCGCTGGGGTCCACTCATCAATTCGGAATATATCTAATACATAAAGTAGCAATTTTCTAATACAATTTCAACTTCCGAAATTGTTTCACCCGTTCCCAGTGTTCCACCAAACACCATAGAGGTCAGAGGACAGTGCGACCCAATTAAAAAAACTTTTTATATATATGTATATACATATATAGAGAGGGAGATTACTGCTTGATAGATTATATGTATGTCGAATTTACCATTGGGACCTACTGGTCGAATAAAAAGTCTTAAGTGATGTTATACCAGGCATGTATGGGGACATTATATTTACAGATTTTTGAATGGAGTTTGACACGTAACGTTATCAGGGTTAGTCCCCTTCTAGCCCACTAGCTAACACGTCAACAAGATTGGTGTTGTCACTGGGTACTGTGGGTTGTAGACAGTGATCGTGTTTAAAAACAAAGCGCTGGTGTGCGGTCAGAAACAGAGGCGAACGACGCGACCGGAGAAAAGACAAGCCAGAAGCTGATAGGAGACTCCCCTTGAATGCCAATGCCAACATTCATGTTTTCTATGTCTTTAATATGAAAGCCGCCATAACCTTTCCTGTATCCCGACATTGAATACATCTTTATCTTATCCTCTGTAATTTATTTGCATTAAACAAAGGCATGGCAATTGAAATCCACTTGTTTTAAACCACTAACTTTACGAAGGCAACTGGTTAATTACGGCTAACGAAAGCTGGTCGTATGTAGCTGAGATGTAAGCATATATTTTCCACACTGTGTATTTGTAGTACAGAAAGGTGCACAGTAACTCCTAAACATCTTAAACATTGGCCGTATGAAGTAGACAAAACTCGCATATTGCTAGCGGGTACTCACTTCAATTTGTTAGCTGTCGTTTTTTGTCTGCCTGACGTCACAACTAAGCGACACATTTCCTCACCCGTTGGCTTTTTGCGACTCGGAACCAAGTCACGTTTTTATGGCTGTACAGTTGTCTGATAACACAAAGAGTAAGGTATGGCAACGACAATATTTGTATTGTTATACGTTTTAATAAGAGAATCCCTTCCCTTCCCCTGCAGAACAGTAGTTTTATTTACACTTTGCAAGAGTGTTTTCTGCCATAAAACTACAACAGATATCTTTATTACTTGTTTGTACCACATACTTTGGATGAGGAAGTGTTTTTCATTTTACACATGACATTTTCCATAATAGTCTTCATGTTTTAGGAGATGTACCTATGTCACCACTTATACTCTTGCAAATTTTATTTATGTGACAGGCATAATGGCAGTCCCTCCATCATATGCAGACCTTGGAAAATCGGCAAAGGACATCTTCAACAAAGGATACGGTAATTCAAAGCAAGATTATGCAGTAATTTGTGTATTTAATGGCCCCTTAGAGGATAGTCCGAATTAGTTTCTCACTGTGAATGTCTTTGCAGGTTTTGGATTGGTTAAACTTGATGTGAAGACTAAGTCTGCAAGTGGTGTGGTGAGTTTAGCAATTATTATAGCCATATATACCTGATGGTCAACAATGTAAATGGTAGTCAAACCAAATTACTCAAATTACCTACTGATTGATTTTCAGTGTGTCCTCTTTCTTTTAACCATTTTCTTGCTTTTGTCTCTTTGATATTTGGACATTTGATTTACCTGTATCTGTCTTACCTGTTCAATTCATTTAAGTTTGACTCTTTGTTATTTATAATGGCAGTGCAGCCAGGCTCATTGCAATGCAATGTTATAGAACAGTAGTTTACAATGTCATTTTTGCCTTTGTTGGTGTCTTATTTTTTGATAAGTCAGTTGGCTTCAAATCTTTGGTTCAGACATCAGAGGTGGTAGATGCAGTTCTCAACCCTGCTATCTTGTCTCAAGTAGGGTTAAATTTCCTCTTTTCTGTGTAGGAATTCAAAACCTCTGGTTCATCAAACACAGACACCAGCAAGGTCAATGGAAGCCTGGAAACCAAGTACAAGTGGGCAGAATATGGACTGACATTTACAGAGAAGTGGACCACAGACAACACACTTGGAACAGAAATTTGTGTCGAGGATCAGGTAAATTAAGAACACCAGTATGCATGCCACTGAGCATTTTACTAATAAAACTGCACTAAATTAAAACTAAATGTAACTAACTAAATGTTTTTCTTCCTTAGATCACCAAAGGGCTTAAACTTACTTTTGACACAACATTTTCACCAAATACTGGGTATGCTATGGCCAGTCTGTTCAATGAAAATGATTATATAGCAGAATTAGTTGGTCGTAGAAAATATCTGATGTGATTTAATTAATTCTCTTGATTTTCTTTTTCAAGCAAGAAGAGTGGCAAAGTCAAGACAGCCTATAAACGTGAATACCTCAATCTTGGTGTTGACTTAGACTTCGATTTTGCTGGCCCTGCAATACATGGAGCAGCAGTGGCTGGTTATGAGGGATGGCTGGCTGGCTACCAAATGACCTTTGACACAGCCAAATCCAAGATGACCCAGAGCAACTTTGCAGTTGGCTACAAGACTGGGGACTTCCAGCTTCATACTAATGTGTACGTGTTTGCATCAACAAATGTTTGACCTAAACACCATGTGTGCTGTTCACTGTTGAGTCAAGTATCCCAAATAGCTTTGCAATGAGCTGATCACACTCTTTATGGAACTGATCAGTTTCTTACATGGTAGTTCCTCAAATCAGACTGTTTAAAATACTGAAGAACAGATGTCATTTTTCTGGTGTCTTTTTTTCCCCAGTAATGATGGGTCAGAGTTTGGTGGGTCCATCTACCAGAAGGTCAATGATGAACTGGAGACTGCTGTGAACCTTGCCTGGACAGCAGGCAGCAACAGCACCCGCTTTGGCATTGCTGCCAAATACCAGTTAGACTCCAGTGCCTCCATAACGGTAAGTGCCTTTCTACTCTGTGGACATAGGTTAAATGGCATAGTTGAGTCATGCAACTGAATAATTAAGACAAACTGCTTTATCGCCACACAGAAATGTATATTTCACTTGGTTGGTTTGATTGACTTCATGTTTTTTTTTTTTCAGGCTAAAGTAAATAATGCCAGTTTAGTAGGAATTGGATACACCCAAACCCTGCGGCCTGGTAAGAATCATCTCCTCTTAGATACAGTCCCAACCACTTCCAAAGATCAACTTTTTTTTTGTTTTAAACTTTTATTTTTTTCCCCAGGAATGAAACTAGTCCTGTCAGCACTGGTTGATGGAAAGAGCATCAATGCTGGTGGTCACAAACTAGGTCTGGGGCTGGAGTTGGAGGCTTGAGGATCTGCCCAGCCATTTCACATTAAGGGGATATCAGCAGAAGCTGGCCTTATGTGTTTCCTACCTGGTCAGCAAAGCATCTTTCAGAGATTAATCCAAACCAAAAAGAAGCCCAATTCTCTCGCACTGTTAGACGGACACTTTTTACCACCTCCTTTCAGTGGGTTGTAGTCACTCATGTTTCTATCACGTCTTATTAAATCAAGTCATCTCTATGTTGAACTTTGGCTTCACCAGTTTGACAATCTGTGGATGGTTCCAAAAAAAACCAAACTATTATTTGTGTGTTAATGTCGTAGGAATGTTAACCTAAGCTGTTGTTTTGCACAGTAGCATATACCTTTATTTAAGCTCTTCCTCCCTTGTTTGATTTGCACATTTTGTTTGTATTTTGGTAGTGATGTCAAAAGGTTGCTCCTGCAAATATGATTATCAAGGCAGATGCCAATCTATTGGTTGGTCTTTATCTTATATCTTAGAGAGGCTTAACCATGTTAAGTGGTTAGTTTCAGACCTCTACTATCTTAAACACCTGCTTCGAAGTTATAAATTATAATGAAGTTGCAAGACAATGCCAAATGGATTTTCTTTTCCTCAGTGTGACTAGATTGAAAAAATATCTGAGTAAATTCTCTTTCTTCCCTCCCCATATTTGGGACTGGGACACTAATCAGGAACAAAGTCCCTGTGTGTGAACGTGTGTCTACCTTTGCAATAAAGTCTTTAAATCAGCCCTTTCTGTTTCATTGTATGTAACCCTTTCCCAGAACACTGCAATCAAACAGTTTGCACAACATGGATGATTGTATTTAATCAACACATGGTTGGATAATGATTATGTGACGATAATGAACAATCCTGTTACTAATCCTGTAGAGGTCTTTGTCACCGACGATGAAATGCAGCTTTTAAAGAAAAGAACACCCTAACTACAGTGGGAGAAACTGGCAGAAAGGTGCAGGTAGATTATTGATGGGTATAAGAAACGTTTGGAAGCAGTCATTGCCAAAATCTGCACAACAAAGTATTAGAAAAGGATGCCGATAATGACCACAGCCACTTTTCAATTTTGAAGCCATTAAAGTTTTTTCTAATACTTTATTTGATCACGTGCTGTTAAACAAAACAGATGAATGTTGTTTCAATTTCCAATTACTTCAGAAGATCTTGTACATTAGCTGCATAAAATGCAAGGGGGCCAATAATGTTGACCAGAACTGTATCATGAAGTTACTTTTCTTTAAGAGTTACTGTGCCTTTGGTTACGGGAGTCAATTTAATTGCGCCATAATCTTCCCAGTAAAATGTGTTTTAAAGCTGCAGTGCAATCTAATATTAGAAGGTATAATTCAGCTTCTGGTAGCATGACATACAGTGCATTCAGAAAGTGTTCAGACCCCTTCACTTTTTGTTGTGTTGCAGCCTTATGTTAAAATCGCTTAAATTCATTTTTTCCCCTCATCAATCTACACTCAATACCCCATAATGACAAAGAGAAAACAGAATTTTTTGCAAATTTATTAAAAAGGAAAAACTGAAATATCACATTGACATAAGTATTCAGACCCTTTACTCAGTACTTAGTTGAAGCACCTTTGGCAGCGATTACAGCCTCGAGTCTTCTTGGGTACGACGTGACAAGCTTTGCACACCTGGATTTGGGGATTTTCTGCCAGTCTTCTCTGCAGAGCCTCTCAAGCTCTGTCAGGTTGGATGGGGACCCTCGGTGGACAGCCATTTTCAGGGCTCTCCACAGATGTTCAATTGGGTTCAAGTCAGGGCTCTGGCTGGGTCACTCACAGAGTTGTCCCTAAGCCACTCCTGCGTTGTCTTGGCTGTGTGCTAAGGGTCACCACCATGCTTCACCGTTGGGATAGTATTGGGCAGGTGATGAGCAGTGCCTGGTTTCCTCCAGACATGACGCTAAATAGTTCAATCTTGGTTTCATCAGACCAGAGAATCTTGTTTCTCACAGTCTGATAGTCCTTGAGGT
>OOFE01004946.1:17081-29325 GCA_900323365.1 Monocentris japonica
AAAGCAAGGCGCCTATCCCTGGATTGTTTAACATCAGAGGTATTTACCAGATAAAACTGTCTGTATGTGCTTTTTCAGTTGGACATTGTTCCTGAATAATGTATGTTACAGAATGTTTATGTGGCGTTTGTACTTGTTTTTGTTGACTTTAATAAATTGTAAAAAAAAAGGTAACATTAAAATGAAAACTGATCATACCGTTTTCTTTCTCATTTTTTTTCTTAATTTTTTCCCCATTTTTCTTGTTTGACGAGAGAAAAGAGAGCAAGAAAGAGCAAGAGGTCTTAAACAACCTGACTAGAAATCACAGATTGATGCGTAGCATTTGAAAACTTCTTTCATAGTCTGTCTATGCCACCTGCTGGCTGACGAGAATATGGTCTCTATTGTAATCTGTCTTCAGGGCATATTAGATTTTCACATCCATCTTTAAATACAATGCTGCAGTCAATAAGACAGAGATGTTTTATACACAGTCATGACTGAAAGTTTGTGAACCCCTTCTGCAATTATAGGATTTTTTTTTTATTTCACCATTAAATCTTTATTTAGTCAAAATTAGACATAACTGAAATGATCCACAAAGACTAGTTTCAGATATGTTTTAGAAGAAATAGTGCATGTAGTAAAATGAAAATAGTCTAAAGCAAATTAGTGCAGGTGCAAAAAGAGTTTACATTGCATTAGTTCAATCAAGTAGGTAAGCAGAAACAGGTGGATAAATATTTGGTTAGGACGTTAACCAGTCAAAGCTTAGATCTTTATAGAGGACTTTGTGTGGCACTCCCATAAATCCAGGTGATGAACTTCAGTTTGGTGATGCCCATGCAGGTGAAAGAAAAACAGTTGCTGTGATTTAAAGAGACCTCAGAGGACCTCGGGAAGGTTATAAAGTCATGTCAAAAAGATTTGGGCTCCATCAGTCCACTGTTAGACAAATCATATACAAATGCAGAACACTTCACACTTAAGTGGAAGTCCTCCTATAATATCACCGAGAGCCACAAGAAAAATATTAAAACTAGTAAAAAACAACCCAAAAATAACATCCGGAGATCTACAAGCCTCCATTGCTGCATCTATCAACAATAAGAAGAATAGAAACGGCATTCATGCAAGGGTAGCCAGGATAAAGCCTCTACTGTCTCTACTGTATCCCTCAGAATTCATGGCTCAACCATGATACCAGAGAATTCTTGAACGAAACACCTGGCCATCTGTCCGAGAGCTAAAGCTGGGCCGAAAGTGGCTGTTAAACAGGACGATGATCCTAAGCATTCAAGCAAATCGACCAAAAAATGGCTCAGGATGAAGAAGTTTAGTGTTTTGGATTAGCCAACTCAAAGTCCTGACCTAAATCCTATTGAGATGCTGTGTCAGGACCTGAGGCAGGTTGTTCATGTGTGACGCCCTCAAACCTCACTGAGTTGGGTGAGTTCTGTAAGGAGGAGTGGGAGAAAATCCCTCCAGGAAGATGCCATGATCAGTGACTATAGGAGACGTTTCTCCAAGTCTAAAGGAGGTTCTAGTTATTGTTATTAGTTATTACTAGATATTGAAGGAGTTCACATATTTTTTTCACACACGGATATCTGAGTTTTTGTCAAATAAACCAAATTGGTTAAATAAACAATGAATGTAAATAATGTATTTGTGTGCGGTCTTTACTTGGGATATCTTCATTAATGTTTGAGGTTTGTATACAGATTTTATAAGGTTATTTCTCTACATAATATATGAAATAATGACCACCCCCTGTAGGGTTCTCAAACTTTCAAGCATGGCTGTATAGATGCATGTTTATCTGACATGATAAACAAATTCCCCTTCACTATTTTCGTAGAGGTTTCTGGAGGCTGTGACCTCAGCCTGCTTCTCCGAAGTTTTACTTGTGACAGAGCTCTGGCATGTTGTGAGTCTAAAGATAAAACTAATGTATACCCACCAGTCAGCAAGATTGACCATGAACTAATACTGCCCTGTGATGTCATTGCTGAGAGACTGCTAGCCAGGAAGAAACATGACCTCCCCCTGTTCCCAAACATGGGCTTCCTGGTTCCTGGTGTGTAAGATGGTCTAGAGCAGGTGTGACCTGACTCCATTGACTGTGCTGTGGTAACCAGAGAACTCTATGCTCCTCTAACTTGCACCATCACTACATGGATATAAAAAGCCTTACTGAAAGCCACGCAATGACTGGACGAATCCCATGACAACAAGGGGGAGGGGTCTCTCTGCCTCTGTGAGCATAAGTCATTCACAGTAGCATCCAATCTCTATAAGAGACCAGACACACAGAGCACACAGACATCCGAGAGACCACAGACAGATGATACTGTAGCCATTGGATACAGACAGCTTAGTTTACACAGTTATACAACGAGAAGAAGCTATACTTCTTTGGATAAAGACACGAGCTGGACTTCTTCAGACAGCAGAATCAGTATTTTCAGACATGGGAGTGCATGGCTCTAAGCCCCAAAAGCAAGCACAGGTTCTGATGCTGGGCCTGGACAGATCAGGGAAGACCACCCTGCTCTACAGACTGAAGTACAACGAGAGTGTGGTCACTGTGCCAACTGTGGGCTTCAATGTGGAAATGCTGGAGACACAGCAAAGCAGCCCAGGCCTGACAGTGTGGGATGTCGGCGGCCAGAAGAAGATGAGGCCCCACTGGAGGCACCACTACACTGACACAGCCGGACTGGTGTTTGTAGTAGACAGCTGGGACCTGAGGCGGTTGGATGAGGCTCGCAAGGAGCTCCATCAGGTAATGTAATCTACAATAATATAACAGCATTTCAACTTGATTCTTGATCACGTATTTAACAAATACAATGTCTTTTTGCAGTGGAAAAGCTTCTGGAAAAAAGATAATTTTGAGCAATAAATAAGGGCTGATTTAATTGTGGGAACTTCCCACAGTTGAACGTGAACTACTTGAGTTGTACTATCCTACTCTGTTCTCTCCATGACTAGGTCCTGAGATACCAGAGTCTCAGAGGAGTTCCTCTACTGGTCCTGGCCAACAAACAGGACATCCCTGGAGCTCTAAACCCAACAGAGCTTAGCCTGAGACTGGACTTGAGAAGAGTGTGTGGTGGCAGGGCCTGGTTTGTCCAGCCCTGCTCAGCCATGACTGGCATGGGACTAGAGGAGGGTTTCAGGAGGATAGTCTATCTGCTGAAGACTTCATTGAAACAGACTCAAGAGGACATCAAGGATAAACTGAAGCCCAACAGCTTCACTATTATGGCCATGAAGCCAGTCTTGCACTGTGGTTAAGATGTATTGATTTGTGTAAGATAAAAATCTCTTTCTGAGACAGATTCATATCATGTGTGGGAATCATTCTCGCCTACCTGTGTAATTCATCAGCAAATGGCCTGACTGTGGCATCTGTATGGTCTAGATGAGAGGAGGCAGCAGTATGATAGATTAGATTAACACAGTGTTGATCTATGCGGTGGAAAGCACCTTGACTGCAACATGGTCAAAACAAAATGTGCTTGGGCCATGATGATAACTGAGGATGGTGTGTATAATCCCGGATTTTCAGGATAGTTTTGAGCATCCGAGAAAACAGCAGGTGTTCCTCAAGCTGTCATGAGCAGCTAACAAAACACAGCTACCAAGTCAAAGTCAAAAAATGGAAAGCTGACATCTCAAAAGCCATTGATTGTTCACTTTAGTTTTTGTGGCTTGAAATGTAATTTCCACATCCTGTATAACTGTTGATTGATTTGTCTGATTAGGATGGCACTGCATTAGTGTAGTTTTCATATCAAAACAATAAATAATAAAGAATTATTTCCACAATCATTGCCAAGTCTTTCTTCAACATCACAGACAAGATTTAATTTCATATCCATGTCACTTTCTCACTGGTAGATGGCTGAACTGAAACAGCTTTAATAAAGTTAAGAAAGTGGGAAGATTTTAAACTGTTTGGGAACTGGGTTTGAATCACGTGTTTCTGAGTTTGAGGGGATAGAGGAACGATATGAACTGATGAACGTCAATTGATATTGAATATGATGATCAAAGAAAGTATTTTATGTTGACGTGTGGCGCGCCTTACAGATGGGTGGTTAAATGTAACTGTTATCTCACAAGACTAGAGCAACCAATGAGAGAAAAGGGGATTTCCCCACCCTTCCTCTACGCCAGAGCGAGGCTGCCCATACACCACCGGCATTCCCAGTATGCACCGCGAGCAGACCAGCAAAAAATAGTCCGCTAACGAAAGGGCTGAGAAGAGGGAACTAGAAAACGATAGCGTACCAGCTAAATTAATCAGTTAAAAGGTATTGAACGTAGCAAAAATTGCTGACATGGCTGACAACGAGAAACTGGACAACCAGCGGTTGAAGAATTTCAAGAATAAGGGTCGTGATTTGGAGGTAAAAGTATTCAGATTCGTGTCGAGGATCTCCTCTTTTCCTATGCGCTGTTCAGTAGCAGCTTCGCCTTCTGGCTTCCCTGTGACGTCGTTTCTAATTTCCACCATAGGGAACTTTGCACCCAGCCCAAGCCAGGGCCTTATCACGTCGTGAATGTTAGATCAAGGGCCTTGGCTAGAGCATTCCCCTTGAGTTTCGTGGGTTTGATAAAGAATGAGACGGCCTTCGTTATAAAACGAATAAGATAAGCTGGCTAGCTTTCAACGCCTCCGCTGGATGTGCTCTGTTAGCTTGCTGCCAGTCAGGCCCATGGGGGACATGGTAGCTAGCTGACGTTAACTCAAGCATATCAACCACCGGATCGGCCTTTAGCTTGTTGTATGTTAGCGAAAACGTTTAGTGGACGTCTGAAAGTACATAAACTGGACTTCCGATTTGTCTAGCTAACATATTTTGCCGACTTGCCAAGCTAATGCCGTTGCAGATTAACGTTATTTTGATTGGATAGTTGGCTAACGCTAGTTTGCTCACAAGCTAACGTTAAGCTTGCTGGTTAGGGCTTGGTGGTGCTGGTGGTTGCAGTTCCACCCATCCCCCGTCTTTATCACCAAAAACAATGGCGGAAACCAGCTAGCCCGTTAGCTGACCAGCTAACTGTTACCAGATTTTTTTAAGCCAAGGGCTTGATTTAATTTTTACCTCTTGGTTAACTACCCATGCCAAGAACCAACGTTATACAATGAACCAGATCAGGGCACTGGTAGATTAACTTTCACGTTAGCCAACGTTAGATCTATAAGTTGCCCCATGATTATCGTCAACTCAGCATGCCTCTGCTTCACTTATGTTAGCTAGTTGATGTGTGTTTTCAAGCTGGTTCCCTAGCAAGGTGCAGTGCTGTGGTATCAGGATGTATTCAATACATCCGGTTTGACAAGTCTTTTTTCATGGCGCTTAGTCGTTTATCACTCAAGAGTTGTCATGTCCAAATCGCTCAGCTAACTGACAACTTTAGTTAACACCACCATGAGTGCAGTCTGTTAGAGAGGAAGACATGCATAACCTACACACATCCGGTTCGTTGTGTGCATCTAAATTGAAACTATTTTCCTTAACGGCACACATTTGCTCTCTCCCTCTTGGACTAATACTTCTAGTAGTACTAGATACGCATTTGAAGATTTTTTTTCTTATTGTGCCCATCATGCATTTTTATTTTAAAGAAGGTGAATAAGAACAGTTTATCATAGAATGTAGGGAGCGCCTGTCTTATTATGGCCTGTAAAATAGTTTGACATTAACTAAAGCTCGGACATTTTGGATAGGACACCTGTCAAGTTTGTTTTGGTGCTGTCATGAGCAATGCGTGACTAGGGGCTGACTTCAGGCCCTAAGCATGAGTGAGACTGGATGGGAATTTCTGGACAGCTTCTATAGCAGAAGCGTGATCCTGACCTCAGACTGTGCACCATATTAATGCCATGACCACCGTCACTCTGGAGTGTATAGGTTTGATTAAAGTCTCAGGCTGTACAATATTCATGTGCTATGTCACCCACAGACTATGAGAAGACAGAGGACCGAGGTGGTGGTGGAACTCCGCAAGGTAATCAACATATGCAACATACATTCATGTCACACAAGTTTGCGTGATATGTTGCTACCAACTGCAAATGCCCAGTGACTTTCAGTCTGCTCTGACATTTACTAAATTCAACTCTGGCTTACTCTGTTTTAGACTTCGTTAAGCTGCTCTTTATCTGCAGCATTCACACACTGAAACATGTTAATTTCTCCTTGCTCTGATGACCTATATGAATTAGTGGAAATGTGTATGAAGTGGCCTTTTCTGTTCCTTCTACCGCAGAACAAAAGAGATGAGCACCTTTTGAAGAGGAGAAATGTCCCCCATGAGGACATCTGTGAGGACTCTGATGCCGACGGAGATTTCAGATCGGTATCATTCTGCTTCACACTTCTTATCTTTCCCTCAGAACTGTTTATTTGTTGTATACTACTGCCAGGGAATGATATTCAACACGTTAAGGTTTTATGTTCTGAGCATTGCAGGAGTGGGTAATATTGCAGCTCTTGTATGGTGCTATTGATGCAGTGGGGATGACAACTTGGCATGAAACATGTTTCTGTAGTTACTGTTGGTGTGTTGCTTGGCTTTGCATATTAGGGCCATGTCACTGGATAAACACTCAAGAGGTTTAAGATATGCTGACACCTTGTTGCTGTGATGCTGCATCCTTAGCTGTCCTTACTCAGTGCCAGTGGGGTTAGGCAAAAGTGTAATTAAACATGCAGTTATGTGTGGTGATTGGTGTTTCATTTTTTTGCAACAGTAAGAGTGAATTAACTGATTTGACAATTGCCAATTCAAACCACAAAGTATTTATTTTATGTTTTGGGGGTTATTTGGACACAATACTATTTATTTCCAATGGAGAGTCCTATTTATCTGTATGTTTATGTGCTTACATCTCTGTTTATCACATAATGTCTAGGGTGAGCACTTAGAAACCTTGCTCAGATTTTAGAGAAAGGGTTTGGTGCGGGTGTGTCATTGAGGTATCAAGTGTGCACCAGAGATGATTATGTTAGGGTGTAACCAATACTGGACTTTAGGTTCTGATACCAGTAATTGGATGAAATTACAACAAATCATTTATAATGTAGACTTCTCCTGGGAAATTTCCCTCAAACTAGTCTTTGTCAAACACATTGAAATCATGTTTTGTAATGTGAAACTGACCAGAAGTGACAGGCCAAAAATACCAGGCTTTGTGCTCATTTTGTTGATGTGTTACTGGTTAAATACACCGATCAGCCACAACATTAAAACCACTGACAGGTGAAGTGAATAACATTGATTACCTCGTTACAATGACACCTGTCAAGGGGTGGGCTATATTGGGAAGCAGGTGAACAGTCAGTTCTTAAAGTTGATGTGTTGGAAGCAGGAAAAATCGGCAAGCATAAGGATCTGAGGGACTTTAACAGGGGCCAAATTGTGATGGCTAGACGACTGGGTCAGAGCATCTCCAAAATGGCAGGTCTTGTGGGGTGTTCCCGGTATGCAGTGGTTAGTACTTACCAAAAGTGGTCTAAGGAAGGACAACCGGTGAACCGGCAACAGGGGCGCCCAAGGCTCATTGAGGCACGTGGGGAGTGAAGGCAAGCTCGTCTGGTCTGGTCCGATCCCTCAGAAGAGCTACTGTAGCACAAATTGCTGAAAAAGTTAATGCTGGCTATGATATGATGTGTCAGGACACACAATGCATCGCAGCTTGCTGCGTAGCCGCAGACCGGTCAGAGTGCCGGCAGGTGGTTTTAATGTTATGGCTGATCGGTGTATATGCCAGTGCTGATAGCTAATATTAGATATGAGCACTGAGACATTGATCAGGCCCTAATTTTTATTGTTGAATTGAGCCCAAGATAGCCCCAGAAGCTCAACAGTAAATGTCTCAGAACTGCTGCCTCAAGATACACTCTGTCAGCACTGATCAGACGTACACATTTTAGACCATCAACATCACAAAAAAACTCTTAAAATCAATCCCACCATCATCATATTGAACTGGCACTGCTGGCTTAAAATGGCCACTCAGCACTTCAGAAATTAAATTACATTTGCTACCCAGTGATATTGAGATGGCTTACCCTGCATTAAATTGCCTGTTTAGCAACGTATCAACAATCGCAGGCTAGTCTCACTGTTGGTTTCCCTCCTCAACCCTTTGCTGCACCCACAACTTGGTTCCTGCATCTCCACCAATCTGTGTTACACATGGGTGCAAAAGAAATCCACTGCAGCTGCTAGCTAACATACACAAAGGCAAGGCCCATCAAACCCCTAGTTTAATAGGGGCAGCAGGGTGGCATAGTGCGTCGGGAGCTGTCAGAAGACCTGGGTTCATTCCCCTGTGTTGTTGCTGACCCTGTGCTCTGACCTCACTATAGAGAGGGTCAAGTCCAAAGACAATTTACCTGTGTGGAGCAATCATGTATCTTCTTCTTCTTATTATTATTATTATTATTATCATCACTATTTTGAATGCTCCCCTGCCCATCAAACCCTCTGATTGTTGGACCAGGTCAATTCTCAGTTTGGTGCAGAGTATCTTGTAACTATAAGTTACTGAAATTTCACAATCCCTAGCCACCCCAAACTGCTCTCAGTTGTGCTTTGGTGAGATTTCTTTCCTGCTTTGTTGTCTTCACATCCAAAAGCAATTTGGGGAATGGGTTCTCTTACAACAGGCAAGAGGTTGACAGATGGCTGCTCACCCTCAGTTGGTACTACCAGGCACTACAGCACTTGGTTGTGCTGCCAAGTGTATCGAGTTTGGGAAAGACTGGATATGTCTGATGGGCAATGCTGTGTTTGAACATTGTTGGCGTTTTGGGTCTTTGGCTAACCAATGGTTGAGAATGTAGCCTTTAGTGTCCTTCTTTTAACTCCAGACATTACAGTTTAGGTGTGTTTTTTACGAAGAATGTTTCTAACCTGATCACTTTCCAAATCCCTCTGTGTTTCAGCAAAACACCTCGCTTGAAGCAATAGTACAAGTAAGTTGTGTATTTGATTTTTCTGCATTAACTCTGTAATCTGGGCAATAGGTATAAGGTTATATTAATTGCCTTGAGTATCTGAGAAATTAAACTTTTCCGCCAAGATAACCTCATTGGATCCTCAGTGCATCATATTGTAATATAAATAATAATAATATAACTTTGTAAAAAAAGAATGATGATAATGTGTGCTAAAGATAGTTTTCAATGTTCTGTATGATCTTTGTTGGATGTTGTTGTGTTGACTCTGCGTTGTGTTGATTTGCAGAATGCCACCAGTGATAACCAGGGTGTCCAGCTCAGTGCTGTTCAGGCTGCCAGGTACAAACACTCACGCTTGGGCTCTACTGCTTACCATGTCAATTTACACTAGGATTACACAATATTGACGATGCATCATGTTGCAGTTTTGTTTGCTGAACATTGCAGTTGGAATGTAATAAAGGTTCACATCTGGTGCACAAATGAATTTGTAAGCCAAATATTCTGCACCACTCCACCTCCATACTTTGTGTAGGAGTTTGTCAGCTGAAAGCTTTGCTCTGTTAAAAATTCTGCCTCTTACAAATTGCAGTTGTCAATATTGCAATTTCATTGAATGAAGGTGTTTTTCCATTCAGTTGGGCAGCTGTGATTTACACTTTGGTCAGCCCCTTCTGATAACAGTGTAAAAGAAAAGTCTACTGCAGTTGTGATTTCCTACATTTCCCAGAATGACTTTTGACAACCACCTGAGAACTTGCCTCAGCCATTGAGACAGCAATAGAGACAGTGATAGTCATAGTAATGGTAAAAGAGTGAGCTTTTCCAGTCGTGAATAAGCGAGTCGACCCCAACTCAAAAATGTCTTAGGCTGCGTTTTAATATGGTCTGTTGATGCTACTGTCTGTGGAGAAATTGGAATCGCTCCTTCTCTGATGGATTTCTCCCTGTGTGATTGTTGTTGATCATTGTTGCAAAATACTGTCTCTCGAAAGAAGCCCTTTCTCCAGTTCTGAAGGACGGACACCAAAACATAACATCCGCTTGTCTATGTTTAAATCTCTAGTACAGTTTCTAAGATTCTTCCTGAAGGCATACAATGTAATATGTTTTGTTTATATCTGAATCTCTCCACTGAATTCAACTGTGCGGCTGTGTCGGGACACGGGCCCTTTTCTGTGGCAGGTGCTATCATACTGTAGCTGATGTTGTGTAGTGCAGTTGGTATTGTGTCAGAAGCAGGGAACTGTCTCCTGTCGGCACAGTCACTGAGGTTGTTGTGCAACAACAGCCGCAATGACATGTAGACACTTTTTTTCCTTAAATGGTGTCTTTGTGTGTGCTGTGAGTAATGGTCTTTTTTTATGTCCTTTTTGTTCTCGTAGGAAGTTGTTATCTAGCGACCGTAACCCTCCCATAGATGACCTGATCAAGTCTGGGATCCTTCCCATCCTGGTCCACTGCCTAGACAGAGATGACAAGTAAGATGGCTGTATTTGTGTGTACAATGTACTGTGCTTCTTCATGGAGAAATATTACAGCAGCGTAGAAGTTCATCCTTTTCCCAATCAGAGGATGTTGAGTCATGCAAATGTGTTCCAGTTTTGATCTTCCAGGAATGACAAACCATAAATCTCTCATCCGCATCCTCTTTTACTGTATTACACCCCTCCCCACACACAATCACTTCTCTCATTGCTTGTTGCCTGCCTTTCCACTCCTAGCCCATCTCTTCAGTTTGAGGCAGCCTGGGCTCTGACCAACATAGCGTCGGGTACCTCAGAGCAGACCCAAGCGGTGGTCCAGTCCAGTAAGTGCTAATTTACTACAACGCACAGAATAAGAGTCCTGATGAAAGAAGAAACACATTTTGATGTTATTTTTAAGATGTGACTCTAAAGACCGGACTTCATGACAGTGCATTGCTGTATGTCCCCACTTGGCCTGTAAATAGCTGTTATATATTTTTCCTGCGCTCTGTGTCCACCTCTTTACCTCCAGACTATGTAGAATTCTGATCACAATGCAAAACTGACTGCTTCCAGATCTGGTTTTGAAGATCTGATGGCAGCATGAGAAAAACCTAATTTTTGTGCATCCGACCTGAAAGTTGCGTCAAATTAAGTGTTTAACCATAGACTGTCATCTATTTCTAATCCTCTTCTTCTTGTAGATGCTGTGCCACTGTTCCTGAGACTGCTTCACTCTCCTCATCAGAATGTGTGTGAACAGGCTGTCTGGGCCCTGGGTAACATCATAGGTGAGTCACTATTGGTGTGAAAATGAGTGTGTTACAAATATATTAATTCTGTGTCACTTCCAAGACACCATCGATCTGTCTGTGTGTGCGCTCCAGGTGACGGCCCCCAATGCAGAGACTATGTGATCAGCTTGGGCGTGGTCAAGCCCCTGCTCTCCTTCATCAGCCCCTCCATCCCCATCACCTTCCTCCGCAATGTCACTTGGGTTATGGTCAACCTCTGCCGCCACAAGGACCCCCCACCACCCATGGAGACTATCCAAGAGGTAGGTGTGTGAGAGAGAGACTGTGCGAGTAGGAGAGCAGCACGTGTGCATGCTAGAAATAGTTAGTAGTGTTTCTTTAATGGTCTACTTCATGTCTGTATTTGCAATTTCTAAAGGAAATATTTTACTTTTGGGGAAAAGGTTTCATTTTCCAGCACACTCAATTTGGCATGACTCTGAACAGTTGACCTTGGCATTTTCTGTGTCAGGGATGTGTATTCACCAGCCTTATCCTCATTAATAACTGCAAACGGGGAAAAAATTGAAGATGAAAAAAGTGCGGTATTTTATGTAATTTGCTTTCATTTCTATATGTTTTAGAAGTTTGACGTTTGTCATGAGTATTTCAGTGACATTACAGGTAACCATGACAGCCAATATTGGTGGCTGTCATGCTATATGCATGCCACTTAGCGCAGGTTAGCATTCACAGCAGCTGACAATAATCCAAAATTCAGTCGTTTGCCTGTCTGCCTCTTTCTTCTGTAGAGGGGAATGTGGTTAATAGTTGGTGTGTGTGGGCAGCAGGGAGAGAGAGGTAGAGAGGATTACTGTCCCATCAGGGGTCTGCCTAAGCTGGGAAAATGAGGGCAGATTCAGTGTGCTGATGATCAGGATTGTTGAAAGTGTTGTAGATACTGCAGAGCGCTGGACCATCCTGCTGTCTAAGCTACGATTAGCCCTTTATGGAAGGTGTAGGAATCCTATTGGTATTTTATTGTCATTTTATCCACTTAGTGACCCCCCCC
>OOFE01004948.1:2069-34220 GCA_900323365.1 Monocentris japonica
AAATTTAAAAAAAAAAAAAAAAAAAAAAAAAGTAATGGCACATTAACCACAGGAGGCATTGTACTATTAATGCATCACCCAATAAAAAGGTCAATAGGTTTTATCCACTTGCACAAAATGTAGAGTAACAACAAAATAACGTGGCCTTGCGGCAAATAGCTCGTTTTCCCATTGCTTAGTGGCTTGTGAATATGTATGGCAGACAATACTTTTCCATATCCTGAGGATTAAGAGATCTCCAAAAATAGCCATCTTGGCACTTTATGCAGCTGTTGACTCAACACTTTTGTACAAGCCCAGTGTGTTGTGCAAACCCAATCTAATCTGAAGAAATAATAGGGCCTCTAGTGGAATTTGCCTTTGTTGATGTACTATTTCAATAGGTCAACACAGGTCCCATGTGGGAGTGGCTCCAACTTTCTCACCAGATAAGTGAAAAAAGATGTAAAGGCAATACAAAGGGTGCAGGGTAAAAGTAGGCTTAGCTGTCTACCGCAGGCAAGGACATCCAAATGATACCACTGAGTTTGTCCATTATATAAAATGCATAATTTGCCAAACCACAGAAAATCCCTTTTGTGTGAATAATGGATGAAAGATGCACCAAATGCTTATTTGCCAACATGTAGCAGCAATATACACACACACACTTACATAGTCAGTGCCCTCTTGTGAAAATACTGCCTGGTATACATCCCTCGCCCATTATTTTTAACCTTAACAAATGATATATACATATTCATTATCCATAATCCATATTTATTAGCAGGGACCATGGTGTGTGGCTCATTACAAGGTGCCACATTATATTGAAGAGACATGCTAAAAAAAGGCCCTCGGCTTCACGTTTGACAATGCTGACTCTCGTTTATCACCAATAGAGGGGGACTATTTGCCACACAGAGGGCAAAATCAAATGTCAACGCTCCCACAAATGACACTGTCAAAGAAGCTCATTAGTGCCATCAAATGTATTGATGAGGGCAATGAAACACCACCTCCAGCCACATTCTCCAGATGTGGTGCTGGTTTCCAGAGCACATTGTTGAATTTTTCAAAAATCTGCTTTGACTTCTTTTTTTGGAAGAATTCATTAAGGACACTTGCTTGACAAATCTGTTTTTGTTTCTTTGTGTGACCATTGGCAAATACAAAAAATGTCCATAATCATGAGATGAACATAAGTTACTTTAAAGGGCCTGCACTCACCTCTGAACACGTGATGGAGGGGCAAAGACACCGTGTTTAGGTGGGCAGCTGAAGTACCTCACCCCTCCCACTGATCCATCATTCTTACCACTGGGTTTGTCCAGCTCGATGCCCAACCAGAGCCCTGGACAGACAGACAGACCTGAAGTAAAACAGACTGCCAAAGAGACCGTTTTAAGCCCACTGCTTGTAGCTATCAGGGCTCTCAGGTTTCAATATATGACAACTGACCTAGGAAAAGAGGGTAAGAAGATACATGTTGTGGGTGTGGATGTAGAGTCAATTTATAGGTTGCAAAGTTGCAGCTGGACAAGAGTCAGCTCAATTAACCTGAACAATCAGTTGGCTTTTGACTTAGCTGGTGCACTAACCTAGCAAAACAACTAATATTAATGTCAAGTAACTATTAGCCACAACAAGGTACTAGCCATGTAATGTTGTCTATTGTGGAAATCGTGTATTAAGAAGACATTGATAGCTAACTGGCTAGACACTATGGATAGCTAGCTAACGAAAAAGCTGATGTTATCTAAACAAAATCAGTCAGATATATCAGTGATGAAATGACCAGTCCTCAGCCAAAAACAGCACAGAAAACGACCATGTCTATTGATTACTGTTGAGACAGCCAAGCCAAGTTAAGAAACACAATTAGCTTGTATCAACTTCTGTTACCAAGAGCTGGGGACCTCCAACATGGCCACCAGACAAGGTATCCTACCTAAAGCTGTGCTTTCATCATAATTCACTTGCTAATGTTCTAATGTTCACCAGTTTGCTGATGACTGTGCCCTTTCAAAATACCAGGATGCATTTAGGAATACATTAAAGACACCAACACTAATTATCATTCATTATTTTTGACCTGAAAACAGCAAAGCAAGGACAGAGCTGTAATTTAGGGGATATTGAATATTTAAAATAACCTCTGAAGACTTTTGGGGCTTTATCCTAAACTAAGTACCACTAAGTACCACAATGCTGAGCCTTGTAATGTGTGAGCCTAATCCAGGAATATCTTTGGTCCTCTTGGTGCCCCAATGTGTATTGCATTTAACCCTTGCAGCAAAACATTAAACATATTTTGCTTTAGTACTCTAGTAAACCACACACACATCTTCATTGAAGTGCAGTTTGAAGGCCACTATGATGCACAATTACCATTAGTCAAGTTTAGAACTTGACTCTGATATGCAATGATCAAAATATGCAATAATTTTAAATATAAAAAGGTATTGTCATAGTTGTTGGACACTTCATGCAAATTAGACGTTAATTTTCATTATGGACTGGCATATAGGTTTCACATTTGACGTAATCCATCTTACCCTTATGAAATCTGTTGCTGACACATGTATAGAAATGAGGTTCTACCAAGTGAATAACATCTTGGTCCTACTGATTTAGGCATGTGATGAAAAGGCCATCCAAATAATATATAAACAATAAATAAAGAGTGAATTAAACATCACATATGTCTGAGATATCATAGTGTCATAGTAATTTTTAGTGTAACTGCAGCTCCATTGTCCATTGGTAACATCTAACCTGGAGCAAAGCTCGTCTTGCCATAGAATTGGACCACACCAGTTCTCTGGCCAACCACCAGCACCCTCTCCCCCAGGCGCACCTCGGGGCCCTCACACACAGAGCTACTAGCTGAAGGGGTTCGACTTCGGGGACCTGGGTGAGAAATGACGAATTATAGTGTTTCAGATTTATTCTTCTCCAATAATTATTGTAATTGTATTGAACTGATTTCATCTGTATACTCATAGATTAAAAACTAGTCCTGAAATGATGAGGAGCTTAATTTAGTCTGTGGCAAGATAAATGCATACCTGCACTACTAAGGGTAGTGCCAGGAGATGAGCGGAGGGCCGGTGAGGGCGTGGTCCTAGGATTCAGGGAAACACGTTCCCGCCGCTGCCTGGCAGGAGGACGCTGCCTTGGCAATGGACGAGGTCGAGCAGCTGGCCCATGCCGGGAGTCCAGCGAAGAGGAAGAAGAGGAGAGGGAGCGAGAAAGAACACCTGTGGTGAAGAGGAAAGAGAGGTGCGAGTGAGCTGAGATGTAGAGGGCAGAAAATGTACTGGAAGGTCTCTACAAATTAAGTGGCGAAGACTACATAAAGCAAGCGACCTACAGCCAAAGGTTTAGATGAATGAAACCTGGCTATAAGACGACATGTCAGCTATACACCAGACATCAATAAAAAAGGTCCATAAACAGGTGCAACTAGGTTCTGCTTGGATCCTTGATGTGCACTTATCCACTCTGCTGCCTAAAATCACTCTGCACACACTATGAGTTTCCCTTCTTAATACCGAACCCTCCATCCTTCCATTCAGGCCTAAATCAGGAACTCATGCAATTCCCTGGAAATGACAGATCTTATTCATTTTTCTCTCTCTCAGAATGTAAAAGTATCCACAGCACCCTTTTTCACATATTTACCATTGTACTTTTCAGACCACTATTCAAGGAGATGTGACATCAATCTAAGACAGCGACAAGCGAGTACCCTCTCTTAGCTTGTCCTATTACCAAGGTCCAACAAGGGGCCAAGATTCTAATTTCCCCCAACTGCAGGGAATGAGATGGAGGAGGGGGCTGCCCAATTTCACTCTTATGAAGCCATTTGGAGACAGGACCTCATTAAGCTTTTAACTTTCGCAGACCTTCACAGGCCATAAGTTCATTAAGTGCCAAACTCTCGGAGGCTAATTGATTAAATCCGTGCCAAAGTGCTTTAACGGAAGATTCAGCTACAAACAAATTGGAACCTGGACTATGAGGGGTAAAAAATCTCTAGCTACGCCAAAAGCTGTTCTCACTAGTAGAAATTTGCTAATGGGCCCCTAAGAGTGACAGAATCAGCCTCCTCAACTGTAATTTCTGTACAATTGTATGTGACCAAATCAATCCCACATTAATTAATTGATCACTGGTGGTTTTGGTTTCATGCACAAAAACATTTTGCTGCAAAGATGCTGTGCTTGCTGTAACCTTGTTGAAAAAAATATTTGGAATTCATGTTCTGTTCATTTTTGATTGCCTGCTGCTTGTGATAAATCAGATCTGCTTGTGCATATGGAAACACGTCTCTCAATGATAAAGCTACAGTAATGTAATGGCTACTGTGGTTAATGGAGTAATAATGCACAACGGTTATCAATGTATACCACAAATGAATTCCTTTTGGGAACCTTTTATTTTTTGCTTTAAAGAGGCATTGGTGTTCCTACTGATCTGTCCACAGATGGATATCAATGTTGGGTTCAAGTATTAAGGTACACAAATTATCAGAAACAGGGCATGATATGGAGTGTGTAGAACCAAGATGACAGCAATCAATTTCAACAGTTTCATCTGCAGAGAGATTATACTCAATACTGCTGGTTGACTCCTAATGTACCCCTTTTCTGATATCCGGTGCATCAAAGCCCATTCAACAGAAACTGGAGTACCTGTTTTTGTCCCTGAGGCATCTCCTTCTGTGCCCTGATCAGGACCAGGTGGGAGTTTTTGTTTATCAGGTGTGTTTTTGACAGATGGAGACAAACCTTTCCACCCAAACACAGAAAAAAAAAGAGAAACATTGACTACTTTTTATGCACACATCAATACTCAGTATGTTATTAACCAGATAACATAAGTGTTCTGATCAGGAGATGGCGTATACTTAATGCATTACTTACAAATTCACTTTTGTGACAATGTCCAATTAATGTATTTGTTAACGGGTTATTGTGGTTATCAAAAAAGCACAATCAGTATAACCTAAGTTAGAGTTTATACCGCCAAAATAGGAGCAGTGGTTTGCATGTAAAAGTAGCCATCCAAAACAAGAAAAAAAAATCCACTAAAAAGGACACCATTTGGAAAAAAAAATCCGAAGGAAAATATAGTTTATAAAGTTAAGAGCAATGAACTGAATTACAGGACAAGAGAAAAATGATAAAAGGTGACACACAATAAGGGGAATAAGAAAGTGAATAAAAGAGGGACACAAAAAGCTGCAACAGAATCATGAAACGCAAGAGGAAAAGACAGTGACGCAAAGGAAGGACAGCATGACATTGCAATGAAACAATTTTTTTGATTGAGATGAGACTGTCTATTCTACTGAAACAGAATAAAACCACTCAAATGTGCTGAGACAAGCAATTGCTCCAACACAAGAGGCCCAAGGACACAGATTTTTTTTTAAAAACATCAAAGGACTCTGTTGGCATTGAATCAAATACCACACAATAAGAAATAATCTTTCTTAGAGAAGTGAGAGATAATTATGTTCCTTAACTAGTTTAACAGCACCAAGGCTTCCCCATTACTCCAGACTGGGCAAGTTTATCAACTCATTTGTTGACTCATGTCATAAATTTACAATATAACTGACATAAGATGTTTTGAGTCTGTTCTTTAATAAACAATATCAACCTCCAAGTAACCAAACAGATTTAATGAAAAGATAAATGTCGTACAGCAAGTGTCATTGTATGATCTAATATATCTGTCAAACGCTTATAATGCAACAGTAAAAAATGTCTAAACACCTGTAATGGAGATTAAATTCATACATAATGAATCTGCCAGATAAACTGCTTCAAATTACCCTCAACTCATTTAAATGCCATTTCAGTCTGTGCTTTATATTGTGCACAGAAAGACTGGCACATTTTTAAAAATGCTCAACTCAGTCCGGTGGTTATTGATTGCCATTTCAGTTCACATTTAGAAAGAGTTGCAAAACTCCTCAGAGTCAGAGCTGTCTCTTGAACTCCAAAGAGGAGACTACATTCAAATTCAGAATACTAAACATTTCTTGTCGCTTGACCTTTAGCTTGCAGAGACCTCCTGGCTCTATCTAGCCCTTCCAAACACTGATGTTCACTTGAAGTGGCGTTGTCTATGCTCTCGCTGCCCTTTGAGCCCTGAGCTCCAGGTGACACACACTAATAGGGGCCAGCCTGGCACTCTGCTGTGTCTGTCTCTCCTGGTTAGCAACATGAGCCAGTTCCGAAACGGCCCATTCAATCCTTAGATGCACACGAGTGAGCTGTCTGCAATGCCAATCCAATGGGACGCTGAAACATAGGTGGCTGGGAAAGTTTGGGCCGTAAATGCCTGACAAAGGCCCTGAAAAGTGCTTGGTCATAAATTAGTCTGCTTCCTGGGTTGTATGGAGGTGCTGACACACGCGCCCTTACATGCATTGCACACCACACATACACTTACACACACCTTGTGATGAATGGCTGCTTGGCTGTTCAGCCCGTCTATGCCCTAGTTATTAAACCCAGTTTAATTGGACTATCAATCACAGAATTCCATAGGCCACTCCAGAGGTCCACTATTCCAGTCACGTCCAGATCAAACGGCCTTCAAATCACTGAATATTACACCACCATAATAAAGCTGTAAACCCTAGAGGGCGTAACAACCACAAAAACCTACAAGACGGGGTCCCTAGAATGTATTGAGGTGAATGGAATCTTTTATGAGTCAACATCAGTCAGGAGCTGGAGATCTGGGCATCCAAGCACTGCAAAAGCAAGGCGTTGACAGTGGTAACATTTATGCATTATTCTTTGGCACTAGTTCAAAATCCACTTTTCAAAGCATTCAATATGAGACGCAAAAAAAAAATCCCGCTATGCAGTGACATGACTCACACAGGTTATGAAACTCGAGAAAGCCATCAGCTGGAGTCGTGACTTAGGGCTCCACACTGGGCTTTTATAAGAGCTGTCAGGATGTGAATTCTTTTCAGGTAAATAGAATGACTGTGTCCCCACAACAGCTATAAAAACAGCAAGACACACAACTTATACAAACTTTCGGATAACTGACCAATTTTTATGCTTCTACCCCAACAAACTTTTATGACCAATCCAAACTTTTGAGGAGAATGTCACTGTAGTTCTTTAAGAGGAGTTAACATTAAGATTTGTCAAACTATATTATGCTGGTCATTTGAAGAGGACATTGGTTTGGTGGCATAACAGAGGAGGGGAGGGCTGGTTGAGAGACACCAGTGTCCGCAACCCTTCTATGGTAATCCAGTTAGTGGACAATGGGGCCCTATTCCCACTAACACTTTTTATGTCATTTCCAGCAAATCACTCCAAGAGTAGTGGGAAAATATAAAAGCACATTTCCATTAGTGTTAGTGCTGCAGCTCATGTCTCATACCCTCTCAAGTGACTCTACGAGTTATGTCTCTAGCCAATGGCGCATATTGGGAAGGGTTTGGTCATTTTATCAGACTAAAGCTGTTAGCCCTGAATGTTTGTGCAAGTCTGGGTGAAGGTGCTGTTCTTTTGATTCCTGTAATGTGTAGTCTCTAATAACGCATTGATGTGCGGTGATCTCCAGAAGTTGGTCCTTGAGGGGATTGTATAATAAGATAAACTGTGACACAAGGAAAATGGGTTCCCCCGGTGACACCTTTTCCACCCACACTCACCACGTTCACTCACTTCCTTGCCCTCAGGGCCCTACAGGCGATTCAGTTTCTCCGTCTTTTAAGGTTTTTTATCATGACTGGATTCTTAAAAGGCAATATGTTTGATTTATTTTGTGCTAGAGCTCTTCAGGTATAACCATTCTCCCAAAAGCTCGAAGAACCAACCCTAACCAAGCTCTGATCTGTAACTTTTATTGGATCTGATAGGACCTAAGCACAGCTTTGATCACAAGAACAGAACCAGATCAAGCAGTGTTTAGCTAGCCATAGCTCTCGCAGCAAACAGGTCTGACAATTGCTATGTTAACTATGCTGCAGGTCTATTTTGTTTTTCTGAAATAGAAGTGTCTTTTTTAAGTTCTGATAGGAAAGTGGTAGGCATTTTTCGGGCCAGGTATAAATAGTTGGAGATGTAATGGCCTACTGCGAGCCTCTTTACCTGTGTTAATCTTGGAGGTGACACGGGATAGGTCGACGCGACGAGGGGGACGTACAGGTGCAGAGGTCTTCATGATGTTGGTTTTACGTCTTTCCAAAGGTTTGCTTATCTTAGAGAGGGGAGCAAAGATTCCTGTGGGAGAGAATACATCAGAAAAATATTTGAGAAAATAAGTGAAAATATAATGGGTGACTCAAGATGTACAGGGACAAAATTAAATGGAGAAAAGTAAAATTACAGCAAAAGGGAAAACACTGGATGAAATCACCCGCGCAGGGGTTAGATAAGATACCACTGAAAACCCAATTTGTCTAATAAAGTCCTACAGAGTTAGTAATGGTGGAGAAAATAGATGGAGTGTGTGGGTGGTTCAGAGTGTTTGAACTGCTGAGTGTTTCTGGGTTGTGGCATGACCTACCATGTTTGATTTGACAAGTGAAATACTGAACCCCTGCTACTGAGCCATCATTCTTCCCCTCCGGTCGGTCCAGCTCCACTCCAGCCCAGAGGCCTCCGGAGAACTCTGTGCTGCCGCAGAATCGCAGGGTGCCAATCTGGGTACACACCACACAAACAGAGTCAAAACTATGATAATAGTCAAAGTTAAATGCTTAATAGTGTTTTCAAACCTCAGTGCAAAACAAATAAGGGGATGCAGTGAATGAATTGGCAAACAGATTGTGCAGTTTGCGTGGCAATAATACGCTTTCAATATGCACATTTGTTTCTCTCTGCCCATGTCCTCAGAAAAATATTGCATTCATTGAAAATCATTAGGTCTTCATTCAAAATGCCGTGGCATTTTATGGCAAGGGCAGCCCCTCTATCAGAATCTCAACTATGTTTTGATGTGCCTATATTATAAAAGCAGCAGAAGAGAGAAATAATTAAAAAGGAAAATAGAGATCAAAGCATGAGACTGCGCCAGAGAGCACAGGGGAGATAATAAGGTTTTGATTAGCCAATCTGTAGAACTCAACGCTCTGCGATTTAGCTCCCAGTGTGGCACAAAAATTCATTAATGGCTTATTCTTTCAGAGGCAATGTCTGACTGGGCCGAATGAGTGAGTACTTTGTTAGTGTGTCTGTGTGTATCACCGCATCTATGGGTGCATGTGTGTGCACAGTGATGTAGTCACATTGCAGACAGCAATGGCTAAATGAGTCTTTTCCTTTTCAGTGTGGTATTATCCATTTCGTTAAGATCTTACAGTGAATATTTTGAATCAGTAAAATATTAATTTAGGCATTACTGCAGCCCCACTTTGTGAATTAGGCAGATACCTATTTTTACATTACAATTACAATTTTGCCTACTGCAGCTTTAAGTAAGATGTAAAAAGCTATTCATGAAGGAATATTGAAGACACTATTAATTATCAATTCCCCTTGCCCTTTGATGGTCGGCTCCCACGCACCTTCTGGCCAGCAATGACCACGCGGTCACCCAGTCGGATTCCCATAGTGGTGAGCTGCGTACGGGCCTTATCTGAGAGAGCAGGGGGGGAGTGAGCTGGCAGTGTGAGGGCCAGCGGGGAGCAGGGCCTGGGCAGAGCCTCTCTCAGGAGAGTCCGGAGCTCTTTGGCTACGACGGCTGCATCTGCCATCTCCAAGGGCATGTCTAGAGGGTCAGGCACCACATCTGCTGGGCACTGTCCTTTTTCATTCTGCAGGGAGAGACGGCGAAAAAAGCACACAGTAGCAATTATAAATTGATATGGAAGGAGTGAATTTCATCATAAGTTTCCAAATGCCAGTATGTCAAATAAAATGTAATATAAAATATCAATATTGAATCATGTATCAATGAAGATGATGATAGAGTGCCTCAAAAGGTTTAAAAAAAAAAAAAAAAAAAGCACTTTCCTTTAACAAAAAAAGTTCAATGCTATCATTTAAGGATGCTGGGCATAACCTTTAATCTCATCTCTGCTCTCAGAACAAAATCCCCCATCGGTGTATTTCAGAGCAGCTGATCAGCAGGCGCACAACATGGGAGTTTAGTCAAGTGGCTCAAAGAAACTACTGTCAGTGAGAGTGGAGATGGAGTCAGCGAGCCGCAGTGTCAGGGTAGGCAGAAGGAGATGGCTGCGGAGGCGTGACAGACGAAGGGAGAGCATTTGGCACTGCACTGGGGTAATTGGGGCACACTCATACTCAACATCCCCTCCAGCAGCAAGACAAGTGGTTCTTTATGAAACATCAAAAAAAAAGGAGCTTGCCTTCCATTGCCAAGGCCCATCTTTTATGTGTTGTTGATTTGAGCTAATGCACAAACTACTTGTGATTTGCCAGCTGACTTGGATGGATGTGTTTGTGTAAGTTTCTACCATTTTGTGTTGTCTTGATACAATATTTCTGGCCTGGACAGCTCAGTCGGTAGAGCATGAGACTCTCAGTCTCAGGGTCGTGGGTTCGATCCCCACATAGTGTCAACTGTCACCTTTGTAAGTCGCTTTGAATAAAAGCATCTGCTAAATGACTAATGTATTTGACAAGACTGGAAAAGGTTCAAATTCAGTGGCAATTTTCTGTATGGTAAAAACACCACAAACAGTTTTTGATGACTCATGTTTGCAGTTGTCGGTGCATTCCATTGTTGACGGTCGACTTTAGTTAATGTAACTCATGCTACATCACAAGGCCCTTCTCAAATGACCAAAGAGACATTTAAGAGTTGTGGAGGGAATGTGTGGGTGGCTAGGACATGTTTCCATTCCCTCTAGCTCTTCAACACAATATAACTCATTTATAGGAAACCTTGACCCCTTGCAGCTTGGCAATTTTCTTTTTTCTTCCCAAATATTCAACTAGAAACATGGTCACCTTTCTGCATTTACTTCAGATAGGTGTTAAAGGACATTCAGCAGACCAATAACAACCTTTGGACACTTGTGCTTCATTTAAGTGCTGTGAGGGAACACAATGGCAACAGCTCTCAAAGTGAGTCAGCCAATAAACACTATCAGACACTCAAAGAATGGTTTGCGGCACAACAACGTAGCACAACAACATTCTGTGTCTACAACAGAAGTAGCAACCCAAACAAATGATTCTGTTACTGCAATACATGTGAACTCCTTCTGAAGCCTCATAATCTCAAAGTGACAGTTGTGTTGGGAGGGATAGGGCAGTGATTCCTTTGTCCTGGATAACTGGATAGCCCTGTGTTAACTGAGGGGCTGTTTAGAGAGTATGTCAGTTTCTGTGCAAACCAAGGTTGCTGTTGCTGGATGCCCTTTGACATCATTATCACTCAATAATGTAGTAATGTAAATATTTTTTCACAAAAGTATTTTGTCCACAGAGCTGCAGAAATATTGTGGTTTTACATGTTCCAACAGAGGTTTATCTTAAAAATGATTGTGCCTTGCAGTAATTGTGCATTTTGTGCATTTTTGCAGTGTTGCTATCTTGAGGAATAACCAATAATCAGTATAATCAATGATTAGAGTTTGATCATGACTTAGAATTAGAATATGTTGCTTTGGCTGATAGTGAGCACATAAGGTCCTTGTTAAATAATCAACAGGATTACGGAGAGAATAGTAAGGGGTCAATATGATAGATTTAACACACAACCCCTTATAGAGCAAACTGTCAAACTGACTGAACAGTCATCACTCTGTGAGCCAGCAAAACCTACTTGCTTATTTCTGACTGTCTGACTCATGGTTGGTGCCAATACAGATCTGATGAGGGGGAGCAAATACTTGGAGTGATCGCTGACAGAGCGATAACTAAACTGCTAGAAACAGGTCGTCCATATCTCCAGGGCTGATGGTAGCAGCCAAGAGTCGATAAACCTCAAAAGACAACGCAGACAGAAAATCTCTCCTCAACAGTGATTTAGTGTTTGTTCAGTAAGATGAAGGAAAAAAAAAATACATTTTCCAGACCAATAAATCTAAAAACAGGTTAAGAAGATGGTGACTCATGTTCACATCTACCAGTGTTGACATGTTCATGGAGCTTTGTATTCGTGCACACACCAATGCACTGAGAGCCTTAAACTTAGGGCAAGCACTCCCTCTGCACTGATCATTGAGCTGGGGAATGATCAGATTATGGTGCACAGTACTTTGGCGACCTCCAGAGGAGAAATTAGTACATGCAAAGAACAGGCAGCTTTTTTATTAAATAGCCTTAATGCATCTGGCAAGCCTTTCATTCAGTGTAAATAAAAAGAAACGGCACTTCTATCAAGTGTAGATAAAATGTATCCTCAAAACAAAAATGTAAAGCCTATCTGACAAATTGTAACCAACACTGCATGTCTGGACAGCATATCACCTACTGGAAATTTGCTCTATAGCCTTCAATTCAAGGAATGTTAAATGTCAATCTTGAATCGGGGCTGTTCAGCAAACCTCTTAACCATGGCTTCAGACGACTGCAACTGAGAGGCACAAAGGCCAACTCTGTGAGCAAGCACTCACAAGTGGTAGGGCTATACAAAGCATGTCTGGGAAATTTGTATTCCAAACAAACGCCCCTTTATAGTGTTATCTGCCAACGGAAAATGCCCAAATGGGAAATGTGATGCCAGCCAAGGAAGGGAAATTTTTTTTTTTTTAAAAATCCATTGAATATCTGAAATGAAATAATGTGAGAGTGGCTGAGAGTGTAGCCAAAAGATTGCAATCCTTTGTATTTTTTTTTTTTTTTTTGCAAAGGTCTCAGTCAAATCATTCTGTCTCACGTCATTTTGTCTCATGCTCATTTTATTTGTAATGCAGTAAATAAAAGGAGCAAGGACTACATTACACAGGAAAGACTTGGTAATTTTAATAGTAGGAAAGATGTAGGAGTGAAATTGCCTGCGAATTGCCAATGGAGTATGGTATACAAAAAGACTGATTGGTGAGGTTTGCAGGCAGATACAGACAAGAGCATTCGCATCAAAAAAGTTCCTGTATGTGGTTAATTAAATACATTTTTGGGAAGGAGTGGTATGGGACAGGCATGGGGGTTAAATGTTAAAGCTTTCTCTTGGGTAATCACAGCAGAACACGAGCCTGGGCAAAATGGCAATGACAGTCATTTGAGTAGCTCCCACATTGCCAATACCAGGAATTACCTCGATAAAATCTGAAAATTTCCATTTGTCTACCGATTTGCTAGCGATTGGATGAAAATACTGGGAACTTTATGAAATGTGCCAATGAATAATGTTCTCAGAGCGCCCGAGTCCCGGAGGGCACATCTACTTAAATATCGACAGTAAAAACAAGTAGCCGCACCTCAATCTGTGTAACATTTTTCAGTGACAAGTTGCAATAATTTAAGAGTGAAAGTATGCAGAGAGAACCATTTAGAGTGTAAATTGTATTTTCAAGTCGTGAAGCCAGACATCCAGTGATGTAGTGTCTGCATCTCCCCTACAGCACTTTATGCCGAATGAGGGAGGGCTACTGCTCACCATCACCTGATGCACTAGGCCGGTGTGACAGGTTCATGTTTGTTGACTCAACAAAGTCTTTGTGTCATGAGTCTCCATTGCAGCAGCACCTCAAGGTTGCTAAGTGATGTCATGAGAAAGGCTGCGCCTGCTAGTGAACTACTAGACTACTGTCCTCTGTTCTCATGATGAAGAGAGATAAATTATTTGGGGCTGTTTTGAATGTCTTAAGGGGATTTTTTGAGAGTTCTTTGGTCTAGATCATCTTGGAATAATTTATGGTTAGGAACACCACTGAAAAACTGGCTAAAGTATATTTTCACCTTGTGGGGTCCTTAAATAAAGACTGTTACAGTAAGTGTAAGTGGTCTGTGTGTTAATGTATGCATGCATGTGACCACCCAAGGTCTGTCATGTTGCACAAACTTACAGTTCACTACATTGCTCATTCACAATTCAATCTGTTCCTGCTGTTCAGTAGCCAGACCCATTTCTATATCTATAGCGTAACCTCCCTACCATAATGGTAGCTATGTCCATCATCAAGAAAATGGCTATTCCATCAAGTTCTTTTGTCCTACCGGCTTACGATTATAATTATGTCTGGTGTAATAGTTGTCCACAAGTCCAGGGAGTGCAAAAATTGTGGAGGCATCATGGACCTGAGCTGTGCATATTTATTCCTTCTACTTTCCCTTAAGTAGAGGCTCAATTGGAAATTTGTAATACACGCCTTGACATGCTGAATGCCTTTGTGTCTGCTTGTGTGTGTATGAGAAAAATTTAACATACTCTGAAAGCGGGGTTGGCTCCAAGCTCCAGGAGACATTTGACAGCTGAGGTGCACAGGTTGGACGCAGCGATGTGCAGGGCCGTGCCAAAGTCAAAGTCACTGCAGGTGGCATCCACCTCTGAAAAAGGCCAATGGAGAAAGATTGGCACTGAGAATGGATACAAATTTGCATAGCCTCACAAATCTAAACCTTTTACCCTCAAATGTGCACTTATGTACTACGACTGTTAAGACTGCAGCATTTCATTTACTCAGAATGCACACTATAGATTTTAAAATGCCAAGATACTGAGATGCAAAATACAGTAAATTTTGTGGCAAGAACAAATAATTGCTCAAATCCTCCAGGAATCCTGGTAACTCACAGGACACCATGCCAGATGGCTAAAATGAAGATAATTTGTCCCTGCAAAAATGTCCTCATTCTAAACCTAACCCAATTCCAGGTGACCATTCTTTTTAGGACCACCTTCAAGTGTCCTCTCTTCCACACTGGCTTCAACATAGCTACACAACTTCTTTTCATCTTTCACTTCCCCCTATGGCCAACAGACATAATTATTCTGCATGATGAGCTTGGAGTGATGATCGTAACTCAGCCTTCTACCAAGGGGCCAAGATGGTTATTTACACCTGGTACACTTTCCTACCTCACATCTGTCTCCATTCCTTAACATGTGTCCAGGGATAGTCCAGTGGTTCAGGCCCCTACCTCCTTGTGAACCCTTTTGAATTACCTGCATTCCAGTATAAATGGCTCCTAAAATATGGTCTGATCTTGATCCAAGTCATAAAAATAGATAAACACAATGTGCTTTAACAAATAACACATCGAGATTTGTACTTTTACATGTCTTTACTGAACATATTGTTCAAACATTAACAGCTTGGATTGGAAAACGTATGTGAACCATGAGATTTAGTAACTGGTGGAACCTCCTTCAACAGCAATAACCTCAACCTAACGTTTCCTGTAGTTGCAGATCAGACCTGCACCATGGTTAGGAGGTATTTTGGACCATTCCTCCTCACAGAACTGTTTCAGTTCATTGATATTTTTTGGATGTCTTGCATGAACAGCTTGCTTCAGGCAGGCACCTTTGCCAAAAAGCAATGATTTTTGTGGAGAGCAGTGGTTTCCTCCTTGGTATCCTCCCATTAACACCACTCTTATTTAGTGTTTTTCTTACTGTGGACTCTTGGGCACAGATGTTAGAAAGGTCAGGAGATGCCTGCAGATCCTGAGCTGTTACCTCAAGGTTCTTTGTCACCTCCTTGACCATTATGCAGCATGCTCTTGCTGTGATCTTTGCTGGACGCCCCTCCTAGGGAGAGTAGCAACGGAGCTGAATTTCTTCCATTTGTCTGACTGTAGACTGATGGAGGCACACGTCTTTGGAAATACCTTTGTAGTCTTTTCCAGCCTGATGAGACTCAAGATCTCTTTGACCGGGGCATATTGCACTTCAACAGATCTCTTTTTGGAGAGCAGACTGTTAGTAACCAACCTTTGTGGGTTTTTCTATGACAGGACACTTCTAACCCACACCTGAATGTCATCTCATTGATTGGATCACCTGTCTTGAATTATCCCTTCCACAGAAGTCATTATCCTAGAGGTTCACATACTTTTTCCAGATTAGGCTGTTAATCTTTGAACAATATGTTCAATAAAAACATGTAAAAGTACATTGAGTGTTACTTGTTAAATCCCATTGTGTTTATCTATTGTTATGACTTAGATGAAGATCAGACCTTATTTTAAGAGCCAATTACATAGGAATGCACGTAATTCAAAGGGGTTCACAAACTTTTTCTCACAACAGTACATGCCCCTACTCAGCCTGGAGCACATACATCCAGAGTTTTCTCTCCTGTGCCTCCCCTACTCTGTCTCCCTGTCTACTTTTCCACTGTCTGGAATAAGTAACTAAATACCTATACAGTTGTTCCCACAGGCTGGCAGATTACTTTGGTATAGCAAGGCCGGGGGGCTGTACTGTGTGCAAAATGTTCTGTTTTTCTCTATTCATTCTGCTCAGATCATGATGAATTTGATGTTGTATGATGAGGTAACCAATTTGTACTTTGCTGTGTTATATTTGCCTCACAATATTCATCAAATGAGAGTATTATAGCCAGCAAATGTTGTGCTACATTTCAAACTTAGTACAGACACAGCAGAGTAAGGAGTACGAAGGAGTACCATACCAGCTGTCTGACCAAAGGTGACCAACACCATACACTGAGTTGGAAGCATAATGAATTACAGTTGTTGTAGCTCACCAACACACTTTGTTTTGTTTTTTTTATAAACTACATTGATGAGAAACACCAGGCTTAATACATCTAAAACAAAAGCTTACTTGGGCAGGCTGCCAAGATATAATCAATATATGGGAAACACTGCCAATATAAAAAAGGTGAATAGACTGCTCAGTCTCCTTAAGTAACAAAGAAAAACAACTCAAGCAAATGTGCCCCCACAAACATGCCTAAATGTTGCGCACTAACATGTGCATTTGTAGAACAAGCAGCAATTGAAAGAAATGTAATCAATCTGCAGATTAACCTCATATTGCCACTGTGTGTCAATGCAAACTCAAACAGCATCCACTGTATTTGTTCCCCACAAAAAAAAAAAAAATACTAGACCTCAATCTTCACTGTAGTTGGTTTTTAAAATAGAAATGCCCTGTGTTGGCTCCGGGGCTATTTCCCCCTCTCGCCTCAGCTCTGCCCTTACCTCCAGGCTGGGAGGCCTGCAACACCACCCTGATAAGCTGAGGCACGTCGAAGTAGGCAGCATAGTGCAACGCCCTCATGTTGGTCCAGCGTGAACGTAGGTTGGGTTCAGCACCTTGGGCGAGTAGCTGGCGGGCGAAGCTGGCTGCCATCTCTGCATCTCCTAAGGAGATGGGGGGGCACAGCAACAGACATAGTGTGTCAGCTCTAGAGATTGTGGTGGAGGAATAGTAGTGATGAATAGCAGCACTCCCTGATTTACACAAGAATATTTGTTCAGTGGACAGAGTAGTAAGATAAATTAATAAACAGCAAGATACGGTAGATGTGCGTGCAGCATACACTGTTACAATACTGCTGAGTGCAATTATTCCACACCCTTGTCAATACTAACCGATGCCTGGGGCCCCAGCCTTGCAGCAGTAGTGCAGGAGGCTCATATCTGTCAGGCCATCTCGATCATTCACACCGCAGCCTCTCTTTAGGATCTGTGCAATGACAAGATGTCATGTGTCGCAAAACACCAGTACTGACACTGAGCAATAATATTACATAACAGGCTATAAAGTGAAACTCAGGGGCAGTGATCTGATGAATGATAAGCAAGCTCAGCCTATCATAACTCTATTGAACTTCAGGTTGAGACAAGAATTGTTTCACAAACTGACAGAGAAACGGGGCATTTATTTCTCAAGGGTAGCATTTATTAAGTGAGAGTGAGAGGAATTATCGTTTGCTTTTACCCTTGAGACAAGTGCTTCACTGCACAATTTACTGCAATGCAGCTACTTTGTATAACTGGGGGGGTCCCCTCCCCCCTGAAGACACAACCAAAAGCCAGGCTTTTGTTTTCTAAAGGCAGGTATTCTGTGTGGGCAGCTATGTTAGCATACTTCGGTTGGAATAAATGATGAAATATTGTTTATTTCTGTAATAGTTGCGAATGAGTCATTTACGAATTGTTTTCCAAGTCAAACATTTTGTCACAGTTGTACGGCTGAGTAAGTTAACTTCATCAGACCACAGGGAGTACAAAGTAAGTCGGGTGGCATCACCTCATTGCCGATGAGGTCGATGTTCTTCTGGACCTGGGGCACCCACTGCCTCAGGACAGCAAACAGCTCAGGTACAGTGGTGCTGGGATCCAGCAGTACCTCCCTGCACTGGGGCTCACTGGGGTCAAAGAATGAGAACTCTGGTGGTGGTGGAAGGAATGACAACACAAATACATGACCACTATAACATAATTCAGTTAAGTTGTTAGAACCAGGAATCTAAAGCCATGTGTACTCTTTTCACCTGTATGTGCATGTGAAGGGAGAATGTGTGAAACAAATAAAAATGTAACACAAATATACACGTTCTGCAACAGACCACTCAATTGATTCATTCAACTTCCTTATTTGGAGTAATTTCCTTGCCATGCTGGCAGTGTACAGTGGCAAATGAAATCAGATTTGAGAATGGATGGCAAGCCGTGAACCAAATGAAGCATTTTAAAACCTGACTGAGACTGAAAGCAAATGAGCTCTGCCTCTCAGGGGGAATCCCAACACTTCCCAACTTTCTAACTAATCCCAACACTTCACTCTTTCATTCATTTTGTTGTGGGATGTAAAACTGATCATCAGCACTCCTTGCCTCCTTGTGGCAATTGTCAGCATACACCCCTTCATGCAGATGCATCCCCCCTTAAATAAGAGTAACTTGAGATGGGGCTAAACAATTTTTAAGGCAATTGTAGCAATAATTTGGCCATGATTTTCAAAATCGGACTGAGTCGGTGCTAGTTCAGTCCAGTTGCGATCAACTATCAGCGCAGATGATCTTATTGCGTGTAAGGGTTAAGGAATTAAATTTCTTACTCTGGTTCTGTGTTCGCCAGATTGGTGGGTTGAACGACAATAGAATTCGGGGTAGCGTGTGTGTGATCTCCAAATCCAACTGGTCATCAAGTGTACGAAAAAGAAAAAAAAAAACAAAAAAAACAGTCAGTCTGTTCAATTGCATGTGTGTCTGTGTATCCTCACCACAGTCACCGGGCATGGGTGCAGAAGCCACCTGGTGGATGACAGGCCGCTCCAGGCCACGGCTGTGTTGACGGGACGAGAGCCTACTGTGGCAGCCCTGGACAGAATCCTCCTCGACAGACTCAGAAACATCCTCCTTAGTCATTTCCCCCTCAGGGCCTGAGGCATGAGCCAGGGAGAGGCAGGAATAGCATCAGAAGTCCTATTCTCAGACCAAAAAGTAGGTCTAATCTTGACAAAGCAGTCATAGTGCCACTGTTTAATGATGAGACGTAACCTAATTTCAGCCTTCAGGTAATCTGGCACCACCGCGACAAAGCATTGATTAAAATTCACAGCGGCATCGATACCCATTACTGTGATATTTTTCTTCACATTTCAAGGCTTTCAGTGAAAGACCTTTCAAAAGATGCTCCGTCAAATGATCTTCAGAGTGGAAAAATGGTCTAAGTTGAAGGTCAGTAGCCTAGTTGACTCATGGCTTTTTCCTCAGGCAATAAAATGTCAAAATCAATGTATACTTCTAAGTGATATTATTTCAGCTTTTTATTGCAATCAAATTAAAGAGAAATGGATTCTACAATATATCACATAACAAATTACAATACTTAAGTGCCACAGGACATTACAATATAATCATTATTATGGCCCAAGTACTGTAATAATATTGTATCGGGAGCTCAATGGCAAGTCCCACCCCTACAGCAGAGTGGGGTACGTGCTGAGGTATAATGTGGCCACGTACAGCATGGTAGAGAATTGGTTGGACAAGGTTTGTAATCCATTCCATGAGAGGTGCCACTAAATATGCTGCTGAGTAGAAGAAGAGCTTTGAGCATTTTAAATAGCTACAACTGTAGCCCAATCGCTTAGCAGGTCCATGCACCTTTTTGGTTAGAACAGGGGAGTTTGACAAATAGTTAAAGACACCCAAGCTTGCAATACATGAATAAGATAATTGCCTTTTAAGTTTCACCTGCCATAAAAGCAGAGCTGGGGTAAGGGCTTTAGTTTATATAAAGAAGATTTTAAGACAAGGACCGGCCTATGCGGTGAAACATATGCTAGACTAATCAAACTGTGAAAAGAAAGGAAAAGAAAGATAGAAACAGAAAGAGACAATGACAAAGAAAGAGGTAGAACTAGAAGTGAACACACACAGGCCTAAGCCTGTAAAGTCAACAGCTAGCCTAAAAGCTACCAAACAAACCAACACTCACTGTCATCTTCTCCTTTATCCTTTTCCCTGATGATCTCCATGAGAGTCTTCCAGTCCAGCTAAGCTAAAATGTAAGCATGTAAGCTAAAATAAATGGGTCCAACAGAATGTCTGACCAGGCAACATCCCAAAATAACTGCCAAGCACAGAGACTGGCACTCTCAATCTCCAATAACACACCCCTCCCTCTGATTATGCCCTGTTGATCTCCTGACTCCCAGGTTCAGTGCCTTATTTACAGCCTGTAGACTCAAGGCATGGTATTCTCACTTCACTGACTCTACCCAATTGAAATGTCACTCTCACTTTCCAGCCGTGTGTACTCTTGATCCCACAGCACCTCAACTAGCCGTTCAACCATCGCTATGCAGAGAAGGGGTAGGATAGCAAATTCCTTGAGCCATATGTCTGATGTCGCTGACCAGCTTTCCAAGGATTAGGACTGTGCAGTGGGACTTGGTACAATGGCCTAGTTTCTAAATAGCCACCTCCTGCACCCATCCTCACGACCAACAACACAATATAATTGTGTCATATTTCAATTTGGTAACTCATTGTTGACAAGTCTCATAGTTACTTCATGATTACTCTTGTGAAGTAAAATGTAGACTACAACAACAACATTGTTCATATAATTGTGACACTGTCCAGGGAGATTCCCTCGGGATCATGGTGAACACCTGAACACAAACTAAAATTAAGTTCATTTGTATGCCACTGTTGACGCAATTCAATGCTGCAGGCCGTGCTGAGCATTGGTTCCGTTTTACTCTTTGGGGAGATGTGTTCGTGTTGACAAACTTTACTACTTTGAACCACAACACCACATGTGAATTTGAGTTGTATCCCCCTAAATTGCGGGTAGTACTCTTAGAACCACAGAAACATTACACCACGAAAGACTACAACTACACAAACCTGAGTAACAGATATTAGGTTTTTGTTTTGTTTCAGAGAGAGTTTAACAGCCGTGCACTTATATTAGGCAGTGTTTCTTACTACACTATTGCTGGTGTAACGTTAACCTAGCTAGAATGCCTATATATAGCTAAATCAATTTACTAACCAGTAACCACTCCCTCCCTCTCTCCACATTTGTAGCATGCTCAGACTGCCGAAAGGTGAAACTATATTATAAATGAGTCTATAACCCATCAAGTACGGCTGTGAATATTATTATTATTTAGCTAGGTAATGGTAAACAGTTAGCCGGCTAGCTAATGTAAGAAAGCCGGGGCGAGCTAGTTAATGACAGCTAGCCGGCTGACCAAACTAAACCATACTCATTTTTTACTTAATGGCTGGTAACAATGGACAATCGACAGCCATTGGTTTTATACTAATGTCACTTGAAAAAGTTTCCTAGAAAGATAATTTGCCTTCTCGCTTTAACGTTAACTCGTGTTAATGTTTAGCTCCTCGGAGGTAGCTAACACAAGTGTTGGGCCAAGCCTTCTAGCCGCTCGAGATTCATGTCACTTTATAATTGGGGATAAAAATAAATATCCTGGCAAAGATAACTAGTTATACAAAAAGCTCGATTACCTCGACCTTGCTGCTCGTTTCAAAATACTTAGAGTCATGAGGAAAATGCCCAGAAAGCTCACAGCAGATTTGATTTCCGTTAAATTAATTTCAGGTGTGCAGCATAAATCACTTCCAGCGTTAGGATTTAGATTTCAAAATAAAAGCATTCAACAGACACTTCCGGCCTTCAAATAAAAGTGAAATAATTTTTTTTTGGCTAGCCATTACTGGTGAAGCATTTATCTCTGTGTGTCAATATGATTAAGGGAGAAAAAACACTTGGACTGTCAGATTATGGACACAAATATGAAACTACAGTGCTTTTTCTGAAATGGTAGTAGGCAGGGTCCAAAATGGGAGGTGGGCCAAAAAGTTAATTTTGGACACTGGTTGTAGGTGATTATAATATAATTCAAATTATGATCAATAACTTATTCTTATTCTATGGAATTTCAATTAAAAAATAATTGACAGTAAGCACAGTACTGATCTTGAGTAACTCCTAGATCACTATTTTAAGCAGGTAGTCAATAATGTGTCCCATATTTTTTTATTGAACTAATCTTCCCAAACCTTTAGTGGGATTTATGAGCCTACTCTGTCAAACCAGCTGCAGTAGCCATTGGGCCTTTCTGAAAAGTCCAGATTTGATTTCTGTGTCCTCACTAAAGGGATAGTCACCATGCTTTGTTTAAGACTGTAAGCTCTGCATAAGTCATGCAAGTGTGTCTCTGTCAATTTACAAATCCAAAATGAAATGAAATTGTCACTTGCAGAATCCCTGCGGATGGTGACATACAGTAATTATGATATTATATTCCAAAATGCTGCAGTGTTCTCCAATCCTGAACCCAGATGCTTACATCTTAAATTCAATTTTGCTGGCACTGTCTTTCCTATCATTGTCTGTTACCAGTGATTACATGCACAAGATCAAATTATCCATCATCTATGTGCTTTTCAGGCTCAGGAATTCACAAGAGAGACAAAGAACAGGCAAAGAGCCCATTGCACCCTGACAAAAGCTAATACTCAACCTCGATGCCATACACACACATAACAGTAGTAGTCTTGTTTACCCAGGACCCACTGGAAAACCGTAAAGGACTGAATTGGCCATCCTGGTTAGTGAAGTGAAATGAAAATTGAAATTAAATATATATTTCATGATGATGAGCCTAGTGGTAATAGTACTAGTAGATGTGGCATTTGTAGTAGTGGGAGATGGTTATTGAGAGGAGATGGAATAGTAATAGTAGTAAGAGTGACAACAGTAGTAGTACTAATAGTGGTAGTAGTAGTATTATTAGTAGTAGTGGTAGTAATATCAACATTTTCCAAATGTATAATGTCAAGCCCAAGTGTTGTGCTCTTATTTGCCCTCAAGTGGTGAGGACAAGACAAAAACAGCAGGGCCTGGCGGGTCTAGTGACCCGCCCTCAGTGACCCGCTGTTTCCCGGGGAGACGTAAACAGATACGGCACTTTGGGCACTAGCAGTGATTTCTGCACACACCATCCGTTCACTTGTGCGTTCACGTTTTTGTGAATTATCCTTGTTTTTGATGTAGGCATACTCCGATCAAAAACAACTTTTCCCATTTCGATTTTGTCTGACAGAATGGAACTAAACAAAGTTCGGCGTGTGTCCTCTGCGGGCTACCGGTTACCGGAACGAGCCAACGCGACCAGGCCGGCAACGGTAGTTCAGTCGTCTGTCGGTGTGCAGCCGCCAGACAAGACGCGCAGCGCGGGAGGAGACGCTGTGTCGGCGCAGCATCCACGCAATAGCGACCCCGTCAAACAGGACCAAGTGTGGCGAGAGTTTGTGCGGACAGAAACGAGAGGAGTCAAGGAATGGTGAGTAGGGTTAAGAGGCTTAAACTATGGCTAAGTCCCTGCATCTAACAGCATGTGCCATCAAAACCTAGAAATATTGTACAAGTAGACTCAATTTCTGGGCACAGATGGAGCAATTACTGATTGTATTATTGTCCACAGGGAGAAGAACTGGAGTTTTCTCAAGAACTATGATCAGATGGTAAGACAAAAATGAATATGTCATCATCTGAAATGAGGGTGATTTAGGTTTATTTTAGTGGAGACTAAATATCTGAAGTTTTTTTTTTCAATATTCAAAATAATAGGTGTAAATATTTCCATGATGCTTCAGGGTGTTTTAGCCTGACACTCGTTATGAAAGAACCTTTTAAAATGAGCAAGACCACTGGGTTTGGAAGCTGGTTCAAGGCTATATAGTGTACAATAGCACTTAACTTTTCATGATCCAAAATGACCTGATCAAGGCTGAGCATTACAGACAAAATATCATATCACCATTCTTTTTACAATTTGTAACCAATATTTTTTAATACAAATTGCACTGTAATGTGAGCTCTTTTTTTGCTCTGACACTTTCATTCAATATAGTAATATTCTCATACAGTTTCCCTCATAAATTCTTTATAATACTTCAGTCATGTGCAGCTGTTATATTTATTGGATAAAATACACAATAAAATATCAGTGTTGATTACAGTATTGCAAATAATAAAAAAAATGACACCTTTGTGTGCATTCATACCAGGATACCTTAGAATATGGTGGCCTTTACCTCCAAGTCTTACCTGTTCTTACTGAATTTATGTCTACAATGTGAAATATAATTCATCTTCAAATCATGTTCATTCCATTAGAAGGCCAATTGTTGAAATGTCATTTCTGTCAATGTGATATTTTACCATGAAATCGATCATTTGGTCAATATTACGATTCTTACCATTTCTGACTTTATGACTTTACCCCAATGTGTTGGTATAGGGACGGCTGAAGCCGGAGCAGCCTTTACCCAGCCGTGTGTCGCGCTTCTCCGATTGCCTCCCCAACACCACCAACCACACGTTTGGAAGCAGAGTATCCACTCCACTGGGGATGGAGCTGGTGAGGATGGACAGGCTGTTACTTTGGTCTGGAAGCCATCACAAGTCCAAGCAAGATCCAGAGATGCTGCCCTGCTAGGAGTCCCTCCGTCCTGCACATCTGAACATCTGCACATCTTTTTTTTTTTTTTATAAAGCTGCATCTGTATGCTCACTTGGGTCTGGCAAGTTGCCAATAGCTTAGCCAAATTTGATGTTTGTAGTTTTTTCATCATTATAATGGAGAGCAAAGATCAAGCAAAAGTTGGCGGATGTATTTAAAAGAAGTACATCTAAAAGAAAACCACATCAGGAGAGCATTCAGGACCAATGTTCCCTCCAAGCTGTGTGGATTTTGTGACCCATGTCTAATAAGTAATCATATTGACCAAATAATGATATATTAACAGTCATCAGTCGGCGCTCCACTTGTCTCCAGAATTGTAGTTGATAAGCAGGTTTGAAAAATACCAACTTTGTGATTTAGGTTGATAAAACTGGTGTATTCTTACATTGCATCTTTAAAATGAGAAAACTGGCAGATATTCGAAGGATGTTACAATTCTAACCAAAAACTGAAGGCTATGTTGTCGCTTTTCCTGTGTTTTGGCATGTCATTGCTGCTCGTTTCTCTACTCAGGCTGATGTCATGTATAGAAATGTACTGCTGGTACCAGAACCCTAAAAGTTCATCGTAGCTCCATTCATTTCAGATGGAACCCAAATGAACTTGCTGTTAACAAGGCTTTGCGAAACCCGGCCCAGATCCTTGAAGAACGACTTCTTTAAATAAGCCTACTCACTATTTGATATTCTGACAGGTGGGGTTTCCTGTGAGCGGTGAAGCGTGCGCTATGTCGGCTAAAAGGAAGCGGCATCTCATGCAACAAAGAATAAGCATGTAATGAGAGTATCGTGAGAATTTATCATATAAAAATCTATTTGATGCTACTCATTTTGGTATTAATAATAGCTTGGGGAACTCTGAGGTATTGTTCAGATGGGAAAACGATACAGCATCCATATGCAGCAACTAATCCATGGAATTAAATTCACTTTGCACCTCTTTTGCACAGTTACAATGTGTCTTGTACTCTGTGTGATTTTGATGTTACACTAGTCTGTGTGCCTGCCTGCACTCTTTGTTAAAAGATGCTCGGCAGTGCCCCTTAAATTTGTCAGTCATAAATTGCTGCCCCTTTGACTAGATGTTAATGTGTGTCCCCAAAGGAATATAGTTTGAAACCGTCTGATCCTCAGCAGGTCGTATGAGTTGTCTGGATGTTGCTACATGATATGAATCTATGCAATGAGTTTATTAGGCCAACTGGTGAAGGGATCAGCCGATTCCTCTTCCCCCCTCCATCCATCCACGTTTATGGTTTTGGAGAGGGTTTAAACGTTTTTCTAAGTGTTGATTTTGCTGTTGATTGGTTGTGTTTTTTCTGCGACCCTGGTGGATCTGAAAGCACATTCACATGCTCACTATTTGGAAGACGTGTCTTTAAAGTCATGTTACAGGCGCACTGTCCTTTGGCTCTGGTGGGTTAGTAGATTTTATTGGGTTAGACACTGAGATATTCAACATTAAATGTACTTGGTTCTATATCTATGTACAAGTACATGTCAAATATAATCTTGTATTCTAGGAAGCGTCACTGCATTGACTATTGTCTATGGATTAATCTTAAATCCAAATTGTGAGCAATACATCTAGGCCCAGTCTGATTGCATCTTTGTTCAAAGTTATAAAAGGAAATCATTTAATTGACTGAGCACGTGTTTTAATGCAAAACCATCTTCCCGCACGTGTTAAATGCGGTATGTGTTATGTGTTGAAATAATCCAAATGGAGTATCTCAAAACTGTGGCTTGCCTAAGTACAGGTCTTGAATAAAAGTGCTTAGTTACTTTCCATCACTGGGGCTAATAAATGGAAACTGAAAGATAGGGGGCAACAAATGTTTAAAATATTTCAATGAAGCTCTTTCAATCTCCCCACATTTTTTTGCTTCTCTTACTGATAGCTTGTTTTGTGTTTGCTCGTTTTTTTAAGTGGAATTTTAATGTAATTTAAAAGCAGGAAGACAAAGCGATCAAAATAAATGAAATGTATAGTTTCGAAACTCATAACGATAGATACAGCGAGCCTATCAGCGTTCAGTGGATGTGTGCGGAAGTAAAACTGAAACGCCGGCTGACAGGGCGTCAGGCTAACAGAATTATATAGGAAGTTAAAATATACATGTCTTCAAAATAAAAGCGCAACATTGGTGACGTTTGCGTCATAGCTAGTTAGCGCGATAGATTGTGTGAGTTTGACAGCTAGCTCAGCATTCAGGGGACAGACAAAATTAACACCAAATGGGAAAAGGACTTAAACTTTGGAGTAACTAAATCGCAATTGCAAAAGCAGCTACACAGGTGAGTCATATGGAGTTGCATGCCAATTAGAAGTAGAGTACAGTATGTGACGAGCACAGTGGTTGCTTAATCTGGCTGATATGACCCGGGGAACAATAGTGCAACTGCTATACAAAGAAATTTTGGCATCATGTACAGAAATGCTATGAATAGAAAATTTTTTGGGGGGGAAACAGCTATTTTCTTTTTATTTATTTAAATACACATTTACTCCTTATTTTCACTCTGGCACTTGATTTTCCTCATCTTCTTTGTGGCTTTGTTAAAACATTTAAATGCACGTTTAGCAATAGGAGCTTTATTTTGAAAGGTAGGAGCGGAAATCTTATCTTTATTCTGGTAACTTGACAGCGCAGCAGCAGCATCTGCCTGTTAGGTTTGGTAAAACTAAATCTGAAGGTTCACATTTTAGTTAAGTTATTTCCATTTACACACGATGGAATCGGATACATTGCTGCACATCGCCAATTTCACCACACTATTCATGTGCATGGTGCTGAAATTCCCGCAGATCTTTGTATTGATGCGGGCGAAGTCAACAACAGGAGTCAGTCTGAACAGTCTTCTCCTCGAGTTAATCGGGTATGTTTGTGATTTTTTTTTTTTTTTTGTTGAATTTGCTTGAGTTTGTTGGTTCAATGGCCTAAGAGTATTGAGATATAAAGAGTATTGTTGCTTGGCAGTCTTCTGTATTCTTCCACACCACCAGAGTTTCACTTGTGTTGCATTAAGGTGTGTTGTACAGGAAGCGATGGCACAAAAGCAAAGCCAACAGAAAGCACTCTTGGATCATCACGCTCTGTTGGTTTATGAGATACTTCAAGAGAGGGGGGAAATATAGCTCAAGTAACCATTTCTTTTATTTACTCATCCTGATCTGATCCAACTTCTGAACATGACTGACTCTGCTGCCTGCTTGGATAATGCTTTGTCTGGGAATAAGCAGACTCGTGCGTGCAAGGCTGTATCCTCCACCAGTGTCCCGACTACCCCCGGTGCCAGGCGGCAGCCGTACTGTACTAAATGTCTCGACTCTGTTGGTGAGCAGCAACCTACTGAATGGGACAAGTCATTGCGCATGCTCCAACAGTTAAAGCTGCACCGGGCAAGGTTTTTCTGTAAAAATATACCCGTCTTCATCGCGAAGTCTAAATCTAAGTGGGGCTGCAGCAGAGGGGAGTGTCTCATCCTCACTAATTGAAACACTGTAGATTAAAATGAAATTGTGGTGTCCGTACGGTCACTGGCAGGAAATCATCTCCACACACAGGAAGTTGCAAATCGCGCAAAAAGTAATCGCACAAAATGACCATAATATAACAGTGGTGTGTGTTTGTGAGAGAGAAAGGGGCGGCTGGGTTGCTAAACATGAGCGTGCTGTGTGCAGTTCACTGACATGTTACGTGATTTCTGGGTATTGAAACCGTTACATCTCACGTGACGTTGCCGAGCGCAGCTTTAACTTGAATTTCATCTTAAGTTCACGCTGGTCTTCCAATCATCGCCTTGCTTCCTACTCACATCATCACCCAGCTGCATGCCAGTCTCGTCCTAACCAGGGTGTTTAACCAAAGAGAAGCTGTTTCAGTTGAGCCTACAGCCAATGAGGGGGGGCGGTTTTGAATTGAGCCGTCACAAGGGCCAATCATGTGTTGAGGTTTGCTGAGGGCCAATCATGTGTTGAGGTTTGCTGAGGTCCTTGATCATTGCTTCTGTGTTTCATTTTAATCAGTGCTGGATATTAAGACGGCAGACTTTTCCTCTTCAATAATCTGTCACCGTTCGTCTTTCAGGTACATTGCTTTTGTAACATACCAGATGTACTATGACTACCCACCTCCAACATACCTGGAATACCCAATCCTCATCGCTCAAGGTGAGTTTTCTGTACTTCAGAGCCTCATGTTGTTTTATGACCAACAGGGATGTAATACTGTAAAGAACAATGCAATATACACATTGGAAGAGTTCATTTCAAAAAATACTATATATTTTTTTGGGGAAAAAAATCATTGCCTAGGCCAAGGCAAGCATGGGGCCCCCTGAATCCCAGCCAAGGCAATCACCTACTTTTGCCTAATGGTAAAACCGCCCCTGCACTCAATGTTAAATGCCTCATACTCCACTGCACACTCTTCCCCTGTTGAAGGCTTTCAGATAAGAGCTCAACCACAGTAACTTATCTTGCGCCAGCTCAAGTTTGTGGTTGCCCACAAGTGAAAAAGGCTGCTATCAATGAAGTACCTCAAAGCACAACATCGAACAGAGAATTTATGCCCAGGCTTTAAAGTTTTACTAGGTGGTTTGGCAGAACGTCATTGGCTTGTCCACATAGTTCATGCAGTGGATGTCCTGTGAGGCATAGTGTCTCCACAATCTGCAGTAGTTGTTCTGTAGACACAAACAACTTAGCATGGGTCTGAATTTAAAGAGGCATTAGGTAATCTGGCGCCCCCCAGTTACGGTGGCCTGTAATTGACACAAATAAGTCACAATTTCACAAGAGAGAGGAGTAAGCTAGCGATCCAACAGAAACGTTGAGTGACTGTGTGTTTTAACTCTCTCTGTTCTCCCAGATGTCGTTCTTCTGCTGCTGATTCTTCACTACAGTGGCAGCCTGCGGCACAGCCCCATCTACATTGTGGCGTATCCTCCCACGGCACAGTTTTCACCTTTTTTTTTTTTTTTTTTTTTGTAATGCAGACTGGATGTGAACAAAATCAGTGATCCACAGCTCCGTTGCCCTCTTTTGATGTCTGTAGCATGTAGTTAGCGCCTTGACGTAACGTGCTCAGGTTGGTCGGGGGCTGGCAGCTGCTCACCGTGCAGAAGTGGATCATAGATTTGGCGATGGTAAGACCTGAATTTCAACACTGGTCTTAAGTTACATTAGGTCACAAAAAACAAAAAAGCAAACAAGCGACATCAGTTCAGAGTGATTTGACCTCTGCAGACCTTTTTAATTCCCATAGCAGTTCCCTCAGCAGTACTCCCTCAGTATCGGTGTGTATAGTTTAGTTTTACTGGCAAGCACTTTTTTTTTTTTTTTTTTGAAGCTTTTCGCTGGTCTGAATCTAGCTGATTGAGAAGAGAAAACATGATGTCGATGTAGAGACACTAAGCTGCTGTTACAAGAATTATGGTGTTAAAGGGCCCACATTATAGGAATCGAACTTCCTCTATTTATATCCATATATGATCCGAGATGTTTAATGAAGACATTGTTTCAAACCAACTCCAGTAAAAGCGTCACAACTGGTCTTGCTCCTGATTGGCTCCCCTCACTACAGAATCCCTGAAATCTGTCCAATCAGGCCAGACTTTCAGGAAAGTCTTGAAATTGAAAAAATGAGTAGTACGGGACCTTTTAAATATTTGTGCCCGGTGATGAGGCGACAGTTGTACTAAATCACTGATGCCAGTCACTCAAACAGGAATCATTTAAGTCATATGGTCATAACATCCTGAACCCCCCTGCTCACGCTGCGTCTGACTTTCATCCCGCCTGACCCCGTCTCTCTTCTCAGTGCCTGTGCACGTTCATCAGTGCAGCCAGTAAATTGGCCCAACTGCAATGCCTGTGGAGGTCCAAGGACTCCGACCAGGTTAGCGCCCTCTCCTGGACCATGGCTGCCTACACATGTATAGGTGGGTACCATCTGCTTGTGCGTACAAGTCCTTTATCTTCTTTTGTTGTTTGCAATTCTCAATCGCTCGAGATGAATTGGGCAGAAATGGTTTTGAATGACGTGAATACAAAAGATGCTCGCAGGCTGAGGCTACTGCAGCTTCATTTCTGCTCTAACAGCTGCCTAGTAGGGTTTGACCGATAAAGGGGTTTTCAAAGGCCGATACTGCTGATAGTCAATATCTTTAAATGAGACCATTGTAATGCCATTTTCAAGGTGGAAATGCCTCTGAATCAGCATTTAGACCATCGTACAACAGTGACAGTGAAACTCATCAAATCCAGGATGATGATTAAGATAATACTAATGCATTCATGTGTGGAATCTGACCAAAACATGGCATCAATCAGTTGAGGTTCAGGGACGCCCATAGACAAGCATTGACCAATTGTAACTATATGCAATCAAGCAAACAGCCTCGTATCCATCATATCAGAGGTGGACAGGTGGCATGAACTGGCCGCTATCTGATTTTTATATCGGCCCTAGATATTGAGATATACAGTATCTGTCTAGCCCCAGCCTTTAGCATAGAAATATGTTTGAACCAATTTCTAAAGATTGCTGCATTAAACATTTTCTCCTCCCAAACAAATTGAGCTGAAAATATTAACTTGGCTCCTGATTTAATGAACTAAGAATTTGACACTTCCATGTATTAATCATAAGATATTCTCTGAGAAAGTAAGACTGTCACTTACACGGCTTCCCGTTGTTTCAGCGCGGATTTACACCACCGCCGTGACAACCGGAGACAGGCAGGGTAAGTCTGAATTATTAACTCTGTGAACTCCTATAAACACATTTCAGATGAGTCCCTGTAAAACGTGATTTGTCCTAAATGATTGTCATCATAGTTGAAAAAGGATTTTTTTTTGATGAATCTTTATTATGGTGGTTTTAATGCTGAGCTCACCAAACCAAGTTCTTAAACACTGGCAGCCATACTGAATACTGCTTAAACCTCCTGTTGCCACAGTTCTGGTTCGGTTCGTCGTCATGACTCTGCTGAACCTGTGGGTGCTGCTCACGGTGCTCTACTACCGAAGAAGTAGCCGCTCCAAGAAAGACGACTGAGAGCTCAGTCGGATGCCCGGGCTGACCGGGGTGTCAGCTGTCAGCTTTAAGCACACATTCCCTCATCTTCCAGACAGGTTATTATTGCTACTTTTTGCCACAGCCAGCATTGAAAAAACTGACAAGTAACAACTGTTATGCAAACTACTGTTGTGATACTGCCTGAAAATGTGTATTTTTATGTGATTTTTTTTTTTTTTTTTTTTTTT
>OOFE01004948.1:34240-55719 GCA_900323365.1 Monocentris japonica
TTTTTTTTTTGTTGTGTTTTTTTTTTTTTTTGGATTGTTTTTATCCACACACTCTTGTTACAACATTCCAAGGACTAAAAATGTATGACCTTATCTTGTAGTAAAAGCATGTGACCAATGAGTAGGACATTGTGGACTTGTCTGAAATGCTGGAGTGACTGGATCTACCTACTCAGGATGACAAATACTGTATTTTGAATAACTTTTATAAATGTCAAAATGTTCTTTTGGGAACTATTTCAATAAACCAAAATGTCAAACCTCTTATACTGTAGTAATTCCAGTGTCATTCACCAAAAAAGGTCACCCAGCTTCTTGAAATTGGCACTTGGGTGACGTTGATGCGCATCCTCTGTGGCATAATAGCTTCCGAGATATTTCGTGTGAACAACTTCAAGTTTTAAGACAAACATAATCAAAAGCAAAAGGCACATCCATGTTTTTATTGAAGTGGTTATTATTATAGAGCTGTTTGGTAGCAAACATGCAATCTGGATGTAGCGCCCTTAAATACAAAGTGGACAAGGCAGTATAAATAATACAATGTGCACTGTATGGCATGTAAAATATATACTGTGTATATTTATATGTATAAAACATGCTTCTTGGTTAAAGGAGAGCACTCAGTTCACACACACACAGTTACTCTCCACCTGCTATATGAGCCACATACACACCACAACGTGCCCAAACCAGGAGTTTGGTTACTTTTAATACAAAAATATCAGGACAAACACTTTTCTAAAACGCTTCCATTGAATAGTGCTGTTCAGTACTTCAACGTATGGGATACGGTTGCTTATCCATTTTATCAAAAGGTGGCAGCACTTAGTGTTTGAGGCCTGAGAAGGCAAACACATGCAAGTTCACTCAGGGAGTAGTTGGTAAGGAAGGGGGCTTCAGTCAAGTAGATTTGGATACAAGAAACATTTCCACGTCATACAATGCTTGTGTGTCATCTCTGGCAAACCCCAGATGTACATTCAAACAATGAAGGAGCCACGCTCGGATCAGAAAAGCATTAATGGTGCACCCCTTGTATTTAGTAAACATTACCCTCATAACTGAAGATTATGGGCCTTTTGAGGGTGCCATGTCCGGCCCCTGACATCTGCTGTCACTCAGAGCAAAACTGAGTTCACTTATAACCGCTACTGTAATATTCATCCTGCAAACAAATCAATGATTTGGAGCACGTCCGAGTCAGAAATCTGAATAGGAGGCACTCGAGGAATCACTTCCTCCAATCCTGGAAGGATTTTGACACGCCTCGCCGACTTCCCCGGAAGTCGCGGCTCATTTCGTTAAGTACCTCATTCAAGTTTCTGTGGCTCGAGCCGACGCTCACCTGAAAGTAGCATTGTGGGAAGCAATCAATGTGTTACAAAATGTGTGCAATCAACGTGTTACAAAAGGCAACAAGAGGTTGAATAAGCCGAAGCACAGATATCTGGGACCGTGTTCAGAAACTTCAGCTGTATTCACCCGACAAGTTAGAGAATGTCCTGTGAGTGTAGTGTTCCCCTTTAGACCCTTGGGAGTGTTCACAATCACTGAGCACATAAAGTCTTTGCTTTTTTTTTGGCCACAAGTATTCCCGTAGGTGGTGGGGAACAGTTCTGAGTTTGCCCCTTGGTTCCTTCAGTCGACAATGTGTCCTGGTGAGAAGCGTTGAGGTAAGTGCATCCCCTTCTTGCCAGGCATGGGTAGGCTTCTAAGAGCTCTCTTCTGTTCTGTGGGAGCTGAACAAGCTACTCCAGCAGATCCCCCATAATAGCCCCCCCAAAGACATAATTGCTTTGGTCAAGGACCCAAGACGAGGCTTCTGCTAATAACCTTACGAGCTAACTGGCTAGCTGAAAAGATCACAGGCGTTGAGGTGAGTTTGATACAGCCAATTACCCTTCAAGTCCAGTAGTTACAGTGGCTAGGAAAGAACTTCAACAAAAAGGAAAACAGACTTAAAAACCGTCACAGGCTGAAGCAGGATAGGGTGGGTCTGGAGGAGTGAAGAGTTGGTATCAGTGTGTTGATTTGCAGATGGAGCTTTGTATCAGTCTGATTTAGGAGGAAGTACCCACCACCACCACCACCTTGAAGTTGCACCATTCCCAAGCTCCCGAGCAAGGTTAACTGGAGGAAGAGAGAAAAACAGATGCAAGTTTAGTTTCTGCAAACCCCAAAATAATCAGGTTGCAAAATTGAGACTGGATCGTCTTATGGATCTTTTGTAACACCAGTGAAAATGAAATGAAATGCCAGATTCACCCTTCTTTCTAAATACAGCATCATTCTGTTGTACTGTTTTACATTAGGGTGGTAAACTTAAAAATGGTGTATTTTAACATCAATAAATCATTACTACATTCATTTTGAGACATTGGTTTGGTTTACATTAATGACACCAAACATTTGACATTGTGTGCCACAGGGTCAGATTTGCTGCATTGCTTTACGGCACAAAACATGAGGAGGGCGCTGTTCTTCCAGAACAAACAGAAGTAAAGTTTCAAAATGTCTCACATAAGCAGATGGTGGAAAGAGTGAAAGGCTGACAGGGGAAAAAAAACACACTTCCAACATTTTTTTTTTGGGGGGGGGGGCAACATCCTCTTTGTCAAAGGAAGCAATCGGATTTATGGGAAATGTGGTCTTCATTTTGAGAAACACTAGCACTAACAATACCACTGTTGTAAGATAGAGGCTACCAATCGTCAACTATCGTCTCATTTGTTTACCAAGGTATCTCAATAATATATTGACGTTTAAAAAACGCTGCATGTAGCACCTTTAAAAGGGATAGGTTTATGACATAGATTTATATAATCTCACTTCATTTTATTGAAAAGAAATCTTGCATCTAGAAAAAATATTGAGGGCATTTTTTGCACTTGCACAAAAGACTGCATTACAACAGTGCTGTAACCAGAAACTTGCCTAATGTTCACCCAACCAGGCTGAGCAAAGGCAAGTCAGATGTTAAGTGAGAAGTTAGACTGGAAAAGTGGATTAGTCCTAAAGATAATGATCCAGGGATCAGCTTCCATTTTAAACACCAAGTGGTTAAGTGATCCCAGCTAGTATTAGGAGAGTCGCCACATTTTCCTCACATTTAAGGAAACTCAAACCAGCACATGCATTGGGTCGGACATGCCATATGTAGTCACCGCCTGCACGGTATGGACACCTCGCTACTCCACCACCGCTACAAACCGCCAACCAGGACTGTGTGTCCGCAGGTTTAGTGCAAAAAGACATTTTCCGGTTGTAAACAAACATACACACACATTCAGGAATTCAGTCGTTTACAGGGAAAGTAGGCACAAGATCAGATGACAGTCGTCATTTTTGCCAATGTCCGCTGTCGGAGTCTTCTCGCCTCATCCTGGAGCCGTTTGACCTGCGAGGGCTGAGGTCAGAGGAAGCAAAGTCACGGTGGGCCGGATTTTGGAAAATATCTCTGAGCAACAGTGACTGTCTGGGACCAGTTTACCTTTGAATCTATAGGGGTGTTTACAGGATTGTGATCAGACAACAGCACGCTCATCCTGAGCAACCAAATGCTCATATGCCATCAAATGATGGATATGATAGAGGAATGGCCATAATAAGTTATTATAGACAACAACCACACTCAGAGCCACAACTCTGCTCCTCATTCACTAAGCATTAGTTACACCCATAGTGCATTATGGGTCTTAAATGTCAGTAAGGGATGAGAAAACTGAAATTACACTAGTGAGTGTAGCTCACTTTCCGTCATCAATACTGGGATTTGATTTGCATTGTTTCATTGCTTTTTGGGATTGTTGCTTTGTGAATCAAGGCCTTGTGGAAACTAGCTGTTCCACTGCACAGCACAGCACACACGGCACACAGTTTTACCATATGTGCTCATCAGAAATGAATAGAGGAACAATCATCATCGATATCATCCAATGCCCAGTGCCAGTCCTGGAGACCAAAGTCCAGCAATCTGAAAGGGGAGATTAGCTTTGGTGGTGGCCAGGTCAAAACTACATTGACACAAGACACTGCAAGGAAGGTGTGATCATGTTAATTGAAGATTTGGCTCAACTCATGTTAAAGAGAGACTCGGTGGCACTATGTGACATCAGTTCTGGAGAAACACTCGCCAGAGACATTAAAAAGAGGGATGCTCAACTTCTGTGGGGTTTCATGACAGAACACATGCAGATGCAGAACAAAACCCCACAGTTCTCACTCTTGTGAATGTCTGGTTAAAGTTGTAGTGAATATTTGGATTTGAGGTATTTCTGGATATGAAGTCAGATTACACTCTTCCCCATAGTAAAAACATCAACACTGTTTTAGCTAGTTCTGGTAACCCTGGGTGCCTGCAGATCCAATTTTTAAAAGGCCAATATCAGCAAGCTGAAATACTGGTCTAGTCCTAGCCCGTATGTAGATGGTCCATTGGCCCAGGTTGTTACTTATGAAACAAGCTTCAAACCCAAATTGGTCATTTATATCTGAAAGTTGATTAGAACCTCAAGCTATCCTTAACCCCAATGGAGACCTTATGCCCAATCCTAACCTACAATAGAAATAAATGATAATTCTTCTGAAGCTTGGCCAGAAAGTGTAACCCACTGACCTCCTGGCCGGTCTCTCACCTGCTCTTGTTGGGGGGAAGCTGTCGACTGGGCCTCCTCATGGACTGGCTGGGCTGGACCTTCATGGAGGCACGTGGCGAGGAGCGGGCAAAGTGCTCTGGTGCTGGAGGCTTCTTGGGAATCTTCTTGACCAGCCGACTCACCCACTTCTGCTGCTCCTCCTGGGACACAGCCAGCAGCAGCAGGTTCTTGGCCGTGGACACGTCGTAGTTGACTGGTGGGGGGCGAGTGGAAGAGAAGTGGTATTTTTAGTTATCTGGTACTTCTCTTTAGTTATCTCATTTTGGCATATGAGAATCAAAATTCAAAATGCCCATTTTATACTTTAAAGCAGGCTTCATTTGACATTTCGATTGGCATCATTTGAGGGTGGCGACATGTTTACTGTTGCGTTTTTGTGGTTTCATTTTTGCTTTATTAAATGTTGGTGGGAATGGCAGAAAAGATGTGAGACAAAGAATGGGGTGACCTGGATTCACACCCACAGCATAAGAACACCGCAGCATAAAAACACTTATCCTTCTCAGTGAGCAGGATGCCCGAGTATATACAGTATGCGCTCATGTCAGTGATACTACTAGTACCGCTCCGTACTGGTATTACTGTGGAGGACGATACCAGCATCCTGAGTGGTAAAACTGAAGAGGGGCACCCTACCTCGGCAGGGAGCGATGACCTCCTCCTTCTTGTCCATGTGGTCCTTGTGGCACTTGATGTGGCAGCGCTGGCACTCTAGAGCAGGTGGGGGCTTGAACATGTTCCACAGCGGCTTGGTGCAGGCCTCGCAGTTGGTGGGGAAGTGGTAGAGCGTGGGGATGAACTCGTGGCCCTTGTGGCAGATGTAGCTGGACTTCTCTCCGATGGGCTCCACGGGGAACTCAGGCTCCTTCTTGCTCTCGCCCTCATTGGCATAAAGAATCTGGAGGGCGGGTAAGAAAAGGTTGTGGTCATGTCTGGGTTCACATACTGACACAGACATACTGAAAGGTTTACATAACCGAAGCTGTGCTGAGAGTGACCTGGAATATCCTGGGGATCTCTTTGGAGTCCGCCCGGTACACATCAGTTTGAGTGACAGGCCTCACATGGAAGAGTTTGCTGCAAAGAGACAAATGGGTTTGTAACACACGCATATCACAACGAGTCAACTGTACTAACAGAGTACTGCAACTTGACACAACAGGAATGGATGGAAACAAGATCATATTTCACGCAGCTTGGCCACTGGTTCTGCAGAGTGCACCTATATTCTCAGGCTAACCTATGTTGTCCTCTCCAGAGAGCTGCATTCAGGTACTGTACTTACTCTATATCCAACACCATGTAGGGGATGGACTGCTCTTTGTCTTGTTCGCTGTTGTAGAACAGAATCTTCTTGCTGCTCACCACAACATACTACAACAACGGAAAATAGACGGTAAGGAAAAGCGTTCTTCAAAGGGACAGTGCTATAGAGAATGAAAACAGTTTTGTTTTCTGTACCTTTTTTTCCCATCCAAACTTCTTGGTGTTGTTTCTTACAGGGAGAGAGAGCCATCCTTCAAGCCTTGTTTCTGAGAGAGCGAGAGAGACATATATGGATAAAGACAGACATATTGGAATATCCTAATATAGACTATAGCTAATATAGTCAGTGTTTGGTGGGAGTAATTCCATCCATTATCATACCGGTACCCCTTTGATACCTCCCTTTGTTGAGTGAATGCACATTTAGTTGTGCAATAGAGTAAATCATTTTCTGTGCAACATCTGTACGTGCAAACTCTCATGAAAACGAAGAACATTTGATCCTTTTTGATGCCTTTCAATACATTCTGATCCCTTATAATCTATACCAAAATGTGGTACAGTAGCAACAGTGATGTAGTGGTAAATAAAAAGATGTATAAACTATGGCCTTTAGTCAGTGGTCATCAGGCTAACAGCCACTAATATAAACAAAAATCAGATTTCAGAAAACCCATTAATTTATGCTTTATTTCCTTTAGAACCTCATAGCACTTAAACCAGTTTGATAGTACTTACTATGATGTTTACTATAAAATTAAGGCTAAAAAGGTGGGTAAACTGAGTTACCAATATGGTTTTATGATACCCAGCCCTGATAACCGTACAGCCGTAGACCCCTTACCTGTGTAGGCATCATCTGTATCAAACTCCGGCCCACTGCTCATGCTGGCAGAGTCCATGGATTGAACGCTGAGAGACTGCAGGAGGTTCCTCAGCTGCTCAATGTCGCTGTCCTTACTGTCCAGAGCCATCTGCAGCTCAATACGCATCTGGCTCTCATCCGCTAATTGCTACAAACAAATGGTAGAGGAAACAGGGTCCATTTCAGATATTGCCAAGCTATATAACCTGTCAACATTTTGTTGTTTTTTTTAAATGACAAACTATAAATTTACAATGAAAACTGCAAGCACCTGTCTCTGTTACAGATTTAGTCTCCTTTTGTTGTGCATACTGAGAAAATGATGCTTGATGATTGAGATTGCTGATTTTAAGTAGCTGATCTATTGTACAAGGGTATCTCACAGGGTTTCATCAAGTTTCATCAAGTTAAACATAAGGCTTCTTAATGCCACTAAGAATGAAAGCTAAGACCAAATGCACCCTCTCACTGACAACAAGGGAAACCAAACTTTCCACATTGTGTGTTGGTCTATTGAGGTTCGCGCTTTGTGCTACTGACCGCCTGCATGTCGTTGATCTCACGCTGGTACTTGATGATGGTGCTGTTGAGCTTCTCCTTCTCGGACCTCAGCTCCAGCTGCAGCTTCCTGTTTTCCTTGTCCTTCCGCTTCATGTCTGTGTCATTGCCACGGCGACTGCCTCCGCCACGAAGTTCCTTCCTGTTCATGATCTCCGCCAGCTTATTGACGGCCTGCAGACAGAGTGTGTAGTAACCATTACCACTCATGAGGAAATTCATGCCTCATCTCTCTAGTTGTTGAATCAACACTATTCTACCATTTTTCAAGAGGGTCAGACTGCTTCCTAAAAATCTACCCAAGATTTTATTTGCCTCAAAGGCCTCTATCCACTGACCGATTACTGCCACTGCCAACAATGTAATTTTGAAATGAAAGTACTCAAGTTGTAAAGCTGTCAGTCTAAGGACTTCCAACTCGACTAAAAATGAAAGAACATGCACTGTGTGATCAGCTTTGGGAAACTTTTTTTCAACACCTACCTGCGTTTTCAGTGTCCTCTCTGACTGCAGCTGCTTCTCAAAGGAGTGCTTCATCTGGGTGATCTGTGGCTCCCAATCCTTCAACTTCTCTGTCTCTGCAAGTACAGAACAAACAAATGCAATGACAAATGTCCACCCTGATATTTTGTTTATTTGTTAGTTTGCTTGCAGAGATAGAGATGATGGCGTTACCCTCTAGGGTCTCCTTCAGTTTGTTGTTCAGCTCCTCCTTCTCATTGGCAAGGTTGGCCACGTCGCTGGTCAGGGTGCGATTGGCTTCCTCCAGCTGCACGGGGAAGAAATATTGTTGCGTTTGCTATATTATAGGCAATGTCTTTACAATTCAAAAGAAGTCATCAATGCATTAATTCTCTATGCAGAGAAACAGAGTGGATGTTCCTGTTGTCACCTCAGACTCCCATCTCACCCAGGAGACTATGGACCCTGTTCGTCAGGCCTCTCTGACACACTACACAAACATAAGCGAACACAGGACCCCTTTCCACCTGGCATTAAAGGATAATTCCAGTCATTCACAACATGGGCGTTACTTTCCTAGTTTCTGCCATTGTGCTGATCGTTTCTGACAATTCATTTTTGATGAGGATGTTGCCATCTGAACTGCCCCGGCACCCATTTGATTTGCATGCACTTCCTGCATTTACACTTTCAATGTGGCCAAATGAGTCTCTGACCGGAGATGGCTTGGGTGACTGGATATTCACTGCTTCTTGGGAAACGGTGAACCCCTTTGTCGTTCACCAACCAAATCATCATTCAAACAACTGATATCAATCATCTGGATTTGGGATGAGGTTTAGTGTAAGGGCACGAGATGGAGGTTGATGCGACTCACCGAACTAATGGTGATATCCTTCTCAGCCAGCTCCTGGCGGTGGCGGGCCATCATCTCCTTCAGCTCCAGCTCCTTCATGATCTTCTCCTTCTCCAGGTCTGAGTATTGCTCCTCAGCGATGGAGCGCGCCAGCTGCTCTGAGTCGGCCTTGGTCAGCGTAATCTCCAGCTGGGCCGCCAGGGAGTCCCTAGAGGGAATGACAACGGAACAGTAATCAAGATAAGATGGAATAACGCAATTCCCTAAAGCCAGAATAAAAATGCTTAATTCAGAGGTGTAAAGTAAGTGACCCTGCCCCCGCCCCTTTTTTCGTCTTCTTTGTTTTTTAAAAATGGCATTTGCATTATTAGTAAATCAAGTTGAGTAAAATCATTCTTTTCAAAGGGCTAAACCACCTTTCCTCCTGTAGCTCCTGCAGAGACTGCTGCATGTCTTTGTAGAGCTTATTCCTCTCCTCACACTCCTCCTTCAACTCACGAACCTGGGTCTTATACAGCGTCTGAAAACACAAGAAACAGGTCAAATACACTTTGCAGACACCAGTAATATATTTATATACACCATGATTCAGTTTTTAAAATTGCATACACCACATAAATCCAGTTCATGAATAGCCTAGTTCCATACTGAGGACTAAGTATGGAGGTTTCATGAAGGCAAAAGATACACAAGGTTCACTGGAAGACTAACATCAAAGCACTTTATGATGCAATGCATCAAAATCTAACCAGACAGAAATCCTTTTCCTGTGTAATAATAAATATATTTTACAGTGCTGTAAAATAAAAGCAACAAAAACAAAGGGAAACATGCATTTCAGGTTCCATTAAGGCCCATTCAGCAAAACAGAACAAGCACAAGACCATGTTAAGTGTAATATTATTGTAAACATATACAAAAAATAAAGGCCCTTGAATATCCACCTAACAGTTCAGTGACGGCCAAATACACAAATCACCAAAAGGACAATTATACTGCTGGTGCATTACGGCCCACACACTCAGCAAAATACAGAGACCATAATGCAATAAGCTCAGTCATTTTGCATCAATCTTTACAATCACAAAGCAGCAAATAGACTCACAGAGAAATACTGTTCAGCTTCTAACTGGTCTTGAAGTTCCTTCATTTGCCCGTCTGTGTCTTGTCTTTCTCTGTGGACAAAAGTTAATTTTGTTTAAGCTTCAAAGTACAAAAGATACAAATTTCCACATCTAAAACATTTTGTTTGGTTGCTAATGTGAAGCAATTGAAATAAGACCCTTTCAACATTTCACAGGGAGGTTTGCAAGTCGGGAACACAAAAGGGGAGAGAAACAGCAGTCACTTCCTTGTAACATCCCAGCCTAGATTAGATATGGGAGTAGTGACCAACTGTGAAAGAAAAACTGACTTGCGCAGCTCTTGGTTCTGTTTCTCCAAGCTCCGTTTAATGTCCAGCAGGTGGTTGGTTTCCTGCTTGAGTTGTTTTTCCGAGGTTCGCAGAGCATTGAGCTGCTGGTTCTGGGCCTTCAGGTCGTTCTGAGTCAGGTTACGCTTCTGGGTCTCCTGCTCAATCTTCAGCATCAGGTTCTTCACCTGGGAGGACAAAATTCAAGAAGATGGGGGGGAGAAATGAAGATCAATGGCAGCTCTGTTTACTCGCACACAGTATTCCGGATACTGGTTCATAATATGAGCTTGTTCATGTTCACTGCATGCTGAAACTTTACCCTTACCCAATCCTAAACTAGCCCCTTAATGACATAAGGACCAGCAAAATGTCCTCATGTTGCATGATTTTACTCATCTTTCTATCCTTGTGGGGACAACTGGTCCTCAAAAGTATAGAACTACAAGACCACACACAGACCTCCTCGGTGAGGCGGTCCTTGTGTCTGCGGAGCTCGTCCAGTTTCTGCAGAGCCTGTTTGTAGTCGCAGTCCAGCATGCTGCTGTGCTTCTCCAGCTCCAGCATTCGGTTCTCCAGCCGCAGTTTGGCAGCCCGCTCCTCTGCCAGCTTCTGCTCCACCTCTGGATGGGTGTGAAGGAGGAGAGAAGGGGTAAGGGCCTGTTGACACTATTAAGCTTTATTCAATCTGCCAGCAACTTTTTTACATTACAGACATGGTCGCAAGGCAGATGGAAAATAGACGAGCTGGAAAGGGCACTGTGCCCGCCTTCTTTTTTCGGCAGAGCAGAGCGCTTTCTGAAGCTGAGAAGTTTTGCCTTCTGGGAGCTGACCGATCAACCGATCAGGGAAAAAGTGACAGTAGAAAAGTTGGTAGTAGTTGTTACTCCTATGATAAAGAGTCAGCATGGAGCACATTGCTGGAGCTTCTGATGTCTGAGAGTTGGACATAAGTATTGTTTATTGAAGTAGTGGAGGAAAGGAAGACAAGAGAGTGGTGGGTGACGTTGAGGGATGGCTAGTACATTTCACTCGAAACTTGGATCGTACCCCAAACCTCTGTATCTGTTCTAACTGGGTAAGGAATGATGACCTTACCCTTCATGGACTCTGACTTGGCCCCCTCGATGGTTTCTGTGATCTTGCTCTTGTCTGCTAGCCGTGCTCTGGTGGCCTTATGGGAGGACTCCTCCTGCTCCAGCCCCTGCTGCAGTACCTTCAACTTATAGGTCAAATCGATCTCCTTGTTGCTCTTCTCCTGTACAAAGAAAAGGAGGATAAATAGAGGGTTAATTCCTGAACAGACCAAGATACACTGTTATTGCCCACTGATATTCTGTATTTTGACATCTATGGATTAAGTTAGGGTGAAAGAAAGAGAGAAAGACAGAATATGGTGGATACGAATGAATCAATCAATGAGTCATTTAATGTAGGTTTGGTCCTGTTGTTTACCTTCTCCAGATCAGTGAGTTTCTCCTGGAGCTGCCTCTTCTCAGTCTCAGCTTTGGAGAGAGCCTGTCTGACCTGACGCACATCTTCCTCCAGACCAGAAATACGTCCTGGGTTGAGAAACAAAGAAACATGAAGCATAACAAAAAATCCTGAAGCACATGCACATAACATACTAGAAAGTGCTCCACCATTTCTTGAAACCTTTCACTTTTTTATGCTTGGTTGAAGTAAACGTGCTTACACACACAATCCTTCACACAACATCTCAACAAGCAGCTCAGGAATGATTTCTGATTTGTTGTCCTTCTCTTGATGGTATGCATGTGTGCCCTCATACTAACTCTGACTAGGGCTGCTCAGTGGCCAGAAATACTGATGCTGTATTGTTTACTGTATACTGTGGTGAACAATGCTAATAGTAATGATCAAGCCACCAATAAGGGAAAGTGAATGAGGATGGTCACCCAGTCTGTAGAAAATGCTGAATAAAGTCGCAGCAAAAATGATTAGCCACCTACGAGATAACCACCCAAAGATATTCAACGAAGGTAGTAGTTTTTAAATAGGGTGGAAGACAGGGTTTGATAAATTTCCATGTTTGTCAAGTAAGAATTATTTAATTCTGGAAATGGAAATGCCTCCTGGACCTGTTGGTCGGCAGAAACGAGCAACAAAACACTTTATGACTATAATGGCTCAAGCTGCCTGTACCTCTGTTTGTACATTTCTATATTGGGTTGGCCACACAGATACCATCACGTTTCCAATAAATGTGTCATCTTTTAGTGACAAAAAGCCTTTAACACCAGTCTCCAGTGTCACAGATACAGCCACTACCATGACTGTTTAAAACCTCTGAATGTTGAGAATGTAGGCTCACAGAAACAATGGGAACATAAACCTGCAGTGAATTGATTTTACAAGCAGTATTTCAGCAAATTCTGACAATACCGTTTACCGGTAATTTTGACCATTATGATGATAAAGTGAAAATTTAATGCCGGCCCACTGGCCTACTCCCAAGTGAGTGTGTATAACTAATGATGCTCAGCAAACACTCCTCAGGTAATTTTTTCTTCTGGCTGTCTACTGAGCTCCATGCTTTTTTTCAGCAACACCCTGCTTCACATTCATACAGTTCCACACATTCACACTGGGCGCTGCCCAGTACAACCATAGTCTTCTACTGTTGGCCATTGGCCAGCTACACTGGAGCTACTGGGCACTGCCTAGCTCAAGAGCACCTTAACGTTGTTGAAGAGGGAAGAGTATTTTTCATCACTTTCCCATCCCAGATTTGTCCAACCGGTATGGAAAAGGGAGCCCTGGTGTCAGATGGCTTTGTTCCCTCTTGTACTGATCTATATTAATGGCCTTTGTGGCTCTCTAAAGCACTCTATCACAAACCTGTTTTGGTAAAAGCACAATTCAGACTGATCATGTCACGGTGGAAACTCCTAATTAAAGACTGGAAAGCCTCTTTGCTACCTCAGCCTCTGTGTGGCACTCTGCTCTCAGCCAGCTAGCTGCCCTAGCAGACCCATCATATAGGCTACTTGGCAGGGTGGATGGAGTGTGGTGGATACTAAGCCTCACAAGCGTGTAATGGCATTTCCAGCTCAAGACACCACGCGTTAACGTAGAATTTCATACAGTGGAGTGCTCGGTATTACAATTCAGCCTGCAATGCTGTAACCATAGAACTACTTCAAAGCTTCACCTCAATCTTTTTGTGTTTGTTTTGTAGTTTACTATTTTTTGTGAAACAATAAAACTACCAATCACAGGCTTCCTACACAATTTCAGTTTCAAAATTCCATACTTTTTCCAGACCTTAATTTAGGTTTTGGTTTGGTCTCTGTATGATTTACGCTGATGATGGGGGTCTAAAACCATAAAAAGTGTGTCGTTGTATGTACATCAGGACAGTACAAAAATATTAATCCATATTTTTTTGTGCAATCTCCAAACTTATCAAGAACTGGAAATTACTACATTATTTGTCCATACATTTCTAGACTTTCCAAACCTGTGTAGGAGCCCTGTATAAAAAAAATAACAACAAAAACCGCCTCTCCTCCCGACTTCCTGTGTCTCACCCACCCATCAGGTCGCTGATGGTCTCGGAGCCCTGGCTGTGCTCCCTCCTTTCGGCTTCCAGGGCGGCCTGCAGGCTGATGCATTCCTTCTCCAGGCTGAGCTTGCTGCGCTCCAGCAGGCAGCATTTGTCCTGCAGCTCGCGCCCGTTGGCCTCCAGCTGCTGCAGCTGCTTACTGCTCTCCGTCTGGGCTTTGCGAAGCCTCGTCGCTGCCTCCGACTCGGCCCGCAGCAGCGCGTTGGCTTCCTCCAGCTGACAGAGAATATATTTACATAAAAATGGGTTTGAAAACTCTCACATAAATATGGACAGTTTCTTATTGATATGTGGTGTGATGTGTTCAAGTCCAACGATTGGTTTGTCAACTCATATCCTGTTTCAAAACTCCAGTTCCCCACTATAAACCAAGTAACAAATGATAGGCTAAAAGTTCTATTGATTAAGCATGTTATCATGTGATGAGGCTACTGTATATTATAAGGCTTGCTTATCAACTATTATGGCAAATCATGTTATGAGGAGAGCTGTGGGTGACACCAAGACGATGATTTTCAATGTGGGAATATTGGCTGGAGAAAAACTACAAACGGTTCATACCTACATTTAAAAATATAAGACATAATAATATCTGGTGAGATGTATATGTGGTTAAAGGGAACATCGCTCCTAATATTTATATGATACAAAAATCCACATGAAGGGGTTCATTCCAAAACACCATCTCTCCATTTTGGCAAAAATTACATGTTTCATTGTTCAGAAAACCCCAACAAATATAGACATTTACAAATGACATCCTCCCAAAATAATATTTTCTAAGTAAAGGGATCACAATATCTATTCAAAAGGCTAATAATATTCAATAGAGCGTTTTAGCGTCTAAGTGACTGACCTGTCTCTGCAGGTGAATGTTCTTCTCATTGGAAATATGAGAGTTCTGGTTTCTTCTCTTCATGTCGTCCAGTTGGTCTCGGAGGCTGTTGACTGCACAACAGAGGCAAAGAGAATTACTTTTAGGGTCAGTTCTCTTTCAATTCAATCAAGTGCCGAAGCGAAGTTCCTTCAAAAAGGTTCTTATTTCGTCTCGATAACAAAAAACAAAGAAATTCTTAATTTCTTACTCCTTAAAACAGTGGGGCACCCACTGAGGTATAAGCCAGAAGTGAAAAATGTGCATCCTAAAACTTCCACAGGTAAAAAGAAGAATATAAACCTAGCGCAAGAGGACCAACGCTGATAGTGCCCAATAAATTCTTACACGTCCGAAAATTATTAAGTGTCTAATATTACCAATTAAATGTTGAATTATTTTGTTACAATAACGAAATAAGTTCAAAATGACATTATACATTATACAGCTTTGTTTTTCATTATTATTAAAATTTGTAAACCTACTTTAAACACCTGATATTTTCTGCAGTGTTTTAAGAATTTACAACAGTACAGTGACAAAACAAAGAAAAAGCCAAAAAAACGGAGTAGGCTTGTGAACTCGTGGCTCTTGTAAGCATGTTTATGCACCGTTTGATGTCTTTTTACAGTATTTTGTCTGTTTACAGTCAGTTTAATTTCTTTTTACATAGTTATACCAACTGTTAGTTTCTCTGCTCTGCCAGGACCCACCAGATTTTGACCACTAGGTGGCAGTAATAGCTACACCATTTCAGTCTGTCTACTCACATGAAAACTCCTTCAGGTGATCCTTTAATTTTATCCTATATAAATTGCAAAAATAAATGTTTTTTTTTTCCAGCCAGTGCATGTGTGTAGGAAGGGATTGCTGATTCAATACCTCTCTTCATAATGAAAACACATTTCATCATGCATCAGGGTAAATCATTTCTGTGGAGCCTTTGTACGTGCCATCTGCTTTTATGAACAGAATCTCACTACACTCATTTGATTTCGTCTCTTCAAATTCCCATACACATGAATGATTTGCGGCCCCATTTGAAGAATCCGATCATTTAAAGCTTTTTATACCATTTGACGACCTACGATTGACACAGATACCAAAAACTGATGGAGTTCCAACACTAAAGGTTGTTTGATACCCAGCCCTATATACAGTATCTAGATGCGTGTCAAATGACTCTAAGCTGAAGTGCATGCATGTCTCATCATACCTTCGTTCTCCAGGCAGCGTTTCCTGTCGGCCTCGCTCTCAGCCTTACGGTGGCTGTCCAGGCTCTTGTGCTGCAGCAGGGCCTTCTCTCTCTCCAACTGCCTCAGACTCGACTCCAGACTCTTTCTACCGCTCACCTATAATCAATGACCCAGAACAATTAACAGCCAGTACTTTATTTTAGAAAAGCAGGAATATGAATCATTAGATACTCCATTGAAAAAGTCCTGGTTTCATAGTGCCATGATTCCCTAACTGGCTTCATAAGAATTGGTTGCAGAAAATGCATTTGGGGCCTAACAAATTGGATCAAAATTGACAGCCTGATATGATTATCTGAGTTCGGTTAGACTCAAAGGTACTCCAGATGAAACGCACTGGACACAACACATTGGCATTCAAATGAAACACGATCAACTGTGGATTAAGGCAAATTCTTATAATGACTCAAATACGCCTTGTGGGATAGGGCATCAGCAGGACAGACTTGAATGAAAAATGGACAAAGAGGGCGAAATAAGATAAAATGAAACTTAAATGATCCCTGTGAGTAAACTGGGTCATCGTAGCAGCAAATAGTAATAGCATGATACAGCAAAGAAAAATAGAAGTGCTCTCTCACAGAAACAAGCACTTTTATTATAGATTTCTCTAAACTGTGACAAGCCTACCTCCTCCTCTAGTTCTTTGGAGATTTTCTCTAGTCGACTAGTGGCAGCTCTGCAGAAAGACAAAAGGAAGGCAATTATGGCCATGTGCCAAGTTAGTGGTGCGATATTTGGAGCAAAAGCTACCATTATGAGGGTAACACTAGTGTTACTATGTTATGTTTCAGTGCCTTGTTTACCTGTATTTGTGATCTACATCATCTTTCGACTGCATCTCGTTATTCAGCTGCTCCTCTAGTTGGTGAAGTTTCTTCTGCAGTGCTGCTGACTGGGGAGAGAAAAGGATCAACCAATCGCACGTGTCCTGGTCTATCAAACTGCTTACACTCAATTACTTACACTTAATGTCAAAACAACTATGCATCTGAGATAACTGACGTTAACTATGACTGAAAGAGGAATGAGTTTAATGTATAAACGTGAGCATCTCAAGTTTGAGTATATACACGTGTCCTTAGAGATGAGCTCTTAAGATTAGAACTTTCTTAACCAGGCTAAACGCAAAAAGTTCACGTTTAGCCATAACATACTGTCAGTCCTTGTGTAAAGAACTCAAGACCACAAATTTGAGAATGAAATCAAATTCTCAAACCCAATGTGTCGCAATATAAACAAAGCCAGTAGTGTGGCGACAGTGTTTCAACAGGGGACGTCAAACTGCAATCACAAACTGGGCCTTTAGTCAGTCGGTCAGTCATTCAGTCAGTAACAATCATAGTGAGATTTCCCTTGATTAGCCTTTAGTTCAGCCACTTCAAATAAAGCTGCTTATGTCGTTTTGCTTTGCTAAGAACACAGACTTCTACTAAGTCATGGGATCAGCAAAATAAATCCTCTTTTGTGTCAATGACATTGGCCTTATGGTGTCATGAAATTAAAACGACTACAATGTCAACAAGTATGTTCTGCGTGGTCATTTCAAGTTATGTCTGCTATTTATCCATTTTGAAGCATGGGATGAATGTGTATATTGTTGCGGCAGCCCACAAACTGCACCCGGCACACCAATTGCATGCTACGTTTATGAAATGAAAACACCTACCTCTCCTTTTGAATTCTCATGAGCAACAGAGGAATTGTTGGAAGCGCTTAGCAACCTGAAGAAAAGAGCAAAATCAGCACAAGGCCATGTCCACAAGCAATATTAAATGTGCACTGACATTAAAAACAAAGGGCCCTTTCAAGGACATTACTGTGTTAAGTGTTGTACTGTATATCTAATGTTGGTTGTGAAAAATTCCACACGCTGTGAGTTTTTGTCAAATTGTCAAATTGTCAAATTTGCAGATGGGTGTATCGTGGTGTACAGAAATAAATGTGCAGATGTGCACTGAATGAATAAGCACATAGTCTGAAAAATTCTTACTGGTCTTCTTTGAAGTAGGTGAAGCCGACAAAAGGCAACTGATTTCCGACAAAGGCCTTAGGTGTGGGGAAAGTTTCTATGTCGCCCTTAACCTCCTCTATCTCATCAAAGTTACTGGTGTCTATGTCACTGCTCAGCTCTGGGACCACAGGGGCAACCGCTGAGGAGAAAGGAAGGAGAAAGAAATACAGCAGGCGAGAGGGAGGGAAAGGAGGCAGTGTGTGAAAAAAACACTTCAGTTTTAATCTTTTTAATGAATGATTTTGTTTTGTCATTTACACGGATCAGGTCAGAGCACGGTCAGTGGAAAAAAGCTTTCCCATTGAACCGTGGTGATACTAACTGTCTCTGATGGTGTCGAAGGTCCACTGGTCGTTCTTGAAGAAAGGGTGTCGCTTGATTTCTTCCACGCCGTTCCTGCCTAATCGCACCTCCCTCAAAACAAAGAGATTGAATAAGTGAAAGAGTGATGGCTGCAGTTTGCCCATTTGCCCTGTTAAAAAGTGGTGGGTTTGGACTCAACGACCCATCAATAAATACTCTGCATTTAATTGTTCTTTTGGGAAATGTGCTATAATGCATTATTGCCATCCTTTTAAAAAAATGGGGCCACAAACTTGCAAAGTTGCCTAGTGCAGCTTTAAACGTTGAGAGATTCATTGGTTGGTTGAGTGGAAAGACGGACAGACAGACAGAGGGCTGGATTTAGCATTTGGTTCGCTCCTTCTTTTAGCTCCCTGTACCTGTCAGTCAAGAAGGCACAGATGATATTCTTGGCGTCTTTGGAGATCTCCACATCGTTTGGAAAGTTGAGGGAGTTCTTATGGTCCATGATTTTACTGTAGGTTCCCACCAGAGAGTCAGCGTAGAACGGAGTGTCACCTAACAGAGATTACAATAGTATTAAAGGTAGCTATAATACAACAGATCAGTTCAAAATATTATGTATAGTTTACAGTACGAAGGTCAATAAATAGCACAGCCATGACAGGAATACCAACCCTTCCAAGGCTGGTATATTTACAGGACAATGTTGATTTTTCATTAATTTTCCCTGATCAAGACAAAAATAGACGTTCACTGACCAACGAGCATCTCGAAGATGAAGACTCCTACGGACCACCAGTCACACTCTCTCCCATAGTATCCATCTCCTCCCTGGGATTTGAGCACCTCAGGAGAGATGTAGTCCGGAGTGCCGACTGCTGTATCACAGTGCACCATGCCAGTCTGCAACACAAACCCACGAATCAATTGCCTTCAGAGGAAGAACAGTTTTGACAGTATAGTCTTACAGTCAACATACTTTTCAGAGCTTTTCAGTGATTTTGAAACTTTTTCCCCCTCTCCAAGACGCTTGATAAATACTAGCCTTGAAATGAGCATTTGTTACAGGTGTCATTCATGCTAGCAAGGAGTCTCAAACCTACTACTGGCTGCTAACCTGATAGACAGCGACACTATGATGAAGCCAATTCAAAACCTGAATTAGGATAACTTTCCTACCAGAGGAGCAAGGGGCTTTGACTCTGTTACCGAGTCTGAGCGCTTGATCATCTCAAACTTGTTCGGTAGCTTCATGGCCAATATTTGTCTTTGTTGTAAATGTCACATTTCTTCACACTACTTTGAATAGCTGATCTGAATGTCCCAGGTCTTATTTCTGGCTGGCTACAATTGTTACTTAGTGTTGGCACTATCAGGAAATTTCTGATTTGGGTTTTTATTCCTCAAAGGGAAGCAGATCAACAAGCAGCCAAGCTTGACATTAAACATTTTACTGCCTGGAGAAAAATGATTATCAACAAATTTCCATGACATTTCCAAAACTATATGCACGTTCCATTTTCCATATTTTTTCTAGGCCGAGAAAACACATTTTTTGAATCCCATAACTTTTTCAGGTTCTCCATAACCGTACTTCTGCTCATGATCCACTTCATGAGGACTCCTCTAAAAAGTTTCTCAATTTGAGAAAGTGCTCCACTCTGACAAAAAATGAAAATGGACCCCTTTCCATCCCTTGTAGCCGACACCATTGACATTAAAGTGAAAACATTGGTGGTAGTGGAATAGTGTGAGCACACCTTGAATGTGGAGTATTGATCTAGAAAGTATTTTTCAGAAGCTGGGGATGCTTCTGCGCCAAAGTTTCAGTGATGAGATACAACTCACAGAGTCCATTTTCATGCAGGTGCCAAAGTCAGCCAGCTTGAGGTGTCCAAGTCTGTCCAGCAGCATGTTGTCTGGCTTGACGTCGCGGTGGATGAAGCCCATGGAGTGAATGGCATCCAGGGCCATCACCACCTCTGCCGTGTAGAACTTGGCCCATTTCTCCGGCACGTCGTAGGTGCTGGTCAGGTTGACCAGGTCACCTCCGGGCATGTACTCCATCACCATGTAGAGGTGGTGGTCGTCTTGGAAGGCGCAGCACAACTGAAGACACAAACACAAGCTCTTAGTGGTGGCTACTTTTACTGGTAAAGGTCACACATAGCAAGAAATGAGTATTAGCAGCATGCGATTGTTACCATGCTGAATGAGTCAACTTGTAACACAGGGTGCCTGCAAGTTTCATCAACTTAAATTTAAGACTTTTAAGACCTATAATGCCAGTTACAATTCAATAATAAGACCAATTTCACATTTGAAAAAAAACAAACAAAAAAACAAACAACTGAATACACCTGATGTTATTCCAGTTGTAGAAGATGCAAGACCATATTCTGACTAACAGAATATGGTCTGCATGACTGGACAAGGCTAACGTCTTCACAATACTTTGTCTATAGAATCAAGGAGCTGGTCAAAATGTTCTGTTTCAATAAGAGTGGACAACATCATCCATAGCCAAGCAGTGAGCTGAATATGTGTGTTACCTGTACAACCCAGGGACTGTTAGCGAAGGCCATGATGTCCCTCTCCTCCCAGAAGAAGGCTGAGTCTGAGCGCTTGATCATCTCAAACTTGCTCAATAGCTTCATGGCGTAGACCTTCTGAGAGGCTTTGTGCCGCACCTAAATGGTGGGGGGGAAATAACCGGCCATAAGACCCAGCAGAATAGTTCAAAGGTACCCTCTAATGGCATCCTCTAGCATGTAGCTTTAGTATAGCAATCTGGGAGGTCTTAAAAAGTGAACCAGTTATTCATAATTAGAAAAGTATTGTGATAAATGCTTGTCACCAGCATTTGAGAGTGTTTGACTTTTTGATCCTGAACTAAATTCCAGGGCACACCAAATTACCAAATTGAATTGAATCTACCTCGAGATGTCACAGGGCTTAGTTCCCTCATACCAGATTTTCATTAAACGCTGAATTTTTATATTCAGTCAATTACAACAATTACAACATTTATTTAGCCAAGTAAATTTTAGGTATATTCCCATAGATTATTGACTAGAAAACAAGCTGTTGCATCACTCACAATCCACTGTCTTTATAATACTGTATTTGTATCATTGTATTTGTAATTCATTCACAGACTGAAGTGAAAAAACTGAAAGCAAGGCACACGTGGGCTCATTCCACAGCACACTCAGTTAGGTTAAACTGAAGCCCAGAATAATGCAAATGAAAATACTTATTACTCACCAGTTGGACTTCGCCAAATGCCCCTCGGCCAATTACTTTAACTCTGTCAAAGTCTTCCGACTTCATCTGGAGGTCCCGGATGTGTCCTATGACTTTT